>JACEII010000130.1:880450-904432 GCA_014332785.1 Antheraea mylitta
AACCTAACAGTTTATCTTAATTTAAAAATGTTTTTTAAAGAACCGAGCTGCTCGGTCGCCCAGGTACTATCACAAAGACGTAAGGTTTGTGAATTCGTGACGTTGTAGGGGGTGATCTCAGGTATTGGTCCGATTTGAAAAAAAAAACTTTCAATGTTATATAGCTCATTTATCGAGGAAGGTTATAGGCTATATACCATTATGCCAAGATCAATAGGAGCGGAGCACTAATGAAGAATTTTTCAAAATCGTTTTCTTTTCCTCTCGAGAGCTTCCGCTGCGTGTTAGCGTTAGCCCAAAGTAACTATACCACGCGGACGAAGTCGCGGGCAGGTGCTAGTTATATATAAACGCCAACGTTTCATAACATCGACTGAGTAGTTTCGGAGTTCATCGTGACACTGGATTTGTATATATTTTGATATACAAGAAATTCTCGTCTAAGGTTATAAAGTATGCACTTACCGTAACATCGAAACGGGTTCCGGTATCGTTCTATTTCTTCCCATAAACCTTCGCAAGACTTCCATTACTTTAGTTTTTACCAATTCCTCTGGCAACGTCTCTACCTGGCAACACATGAAACTGTATAAAACCGCTATCCTCTTTTCCGTTACAAAAACCATTTAAAAATTAATGCGTTCGATACCAATAATGTATTTATTAGAATGTAGAAATATGAACGACGAAGTATGAAATATCACAGACATTTGTCAGACTGTTAGAAAGCGAGAGATTCTTAAACCCCTTAAGTATCCAAAACTGTAACAGGTGTTATTACAAAAAAGTTAAATACGTATTAAATACTTGCTTTAAAAAAATTGGTTGCCTGTAAAGTCGGTATACGGGCGAAAGTTTTACGTGACAACGACTTTGAGTGGTAAAATAATTTTAATGTGAATATTCATTCGTATAGTAGTCTCTCTCGCTCTTAGGCGGGCTAACCATGCCCAAGTGGAAGGGACGCGTGCCTCTCACTCGCTCTCATTGTTAGCGCATAACGTGAGCGGAGCGTAACGCAGTTTCTTGAAGTGTCACCCGGCAAACCAATTTATAAGACGTTGTCACGTCAAAAGGTTTCGTGCTAAATGCACCGCGCTCGCGCGAGGCAAGTTCGCGTTATCCTTTTTTCGCAAGTCTAACCTAACCAAAGCGAGACAAAAGAGCAAGATGATGAACATTTAGCGACCTCGGTGCATTTAAAACGTAACCTTTTAAAATCAAGTACACGTTTTTAACTTTTTTTTAAATAACAGCGTAAGGGTTTCAGCCCCATACAAGCGTTAGTCCGGTGAAGCTGTTAAGATCTTGCTAGGTCAATACCGTAGTAATTTAGAAAAAAAAAATCATACAAGCGGATGTTAGACCTTATGATGCATTGGTCAACAAATTATGGTGGAGCAGAAGTTGACCATATTTATTTTAAGAAATTGAACATAACAGATTATATAATGTAATGATATAATTTTTAAAAATTGGCAAGATATCTAAAGACATTATGAGATCTGTGTCTTAAAAATCAGTCGAGGGGTTAAGTACGAAATCCTTATGATTTGAAAGTAATAAGAATTAATGACACGAGTGAAACCGCATGTAAACCTTAGTTTGTGACCAATTCATGCATGCAGGCTCCCCTTTTTAATTCCTAGTATTATACATAAAAAAAAACTTTTGTAGTATTTGTGTGTTCATAATTCAATCCCTTAAGAGGGCTTGACGATTATTTCATATTTTTCTGGTCTCTAGCTATAGTTAGACTCGGTAGGTAAGATTTTATTGAACAGGTTCCAGAAGTATGAAAAGTAGCGGTAAATAGTGGCTTGGACTCGTTCAAGCTTAAGAAGTGCCTATCCTATTTTTTTTATTATACTAAAGAAAATCATTAACTACTAAAAAAAATTAAGTCGGTTGTAAAAAAGTACTGTTTTTTTTTTCTCGAACTGACTACGCTATTGACCTAGCAAGGTCTTAACAGCTTCACCGGACTACCAAAAAAAGTACTGATTTATCTTATCTTCATGTATTTATCGATATAGTAACCTCTGCCCGCGACTTCGTCCGCGTAGAATAGTTTGCAGGCCGGCATGATAGTGGCGACCGGCGATGGATAGTGTGTCAATCGGTGGTCGCTATTATTTTTGGATTGTACTGTGTTTACTATCAGACATTCTGCCGTGCAGTCATTTTACCGTGCTACAATAAACAAAAAAAAAACTTTAGGCTAACACTAACACGCAGCGGAAACTCTCAAATGGAAAAGAAATCACGATTTTGAAACATTTTTCATTGGTGCTCCGCTCCTATTGATCTTAGCGTGATGATAGCCTTCCGATAAATGAGCGATTTTGAACTATGTATCAATACATAGTTTATAAACAAATTTTTTGAAAAGAAAAAAAAAAACAAACAATAGAATTAATTATATATATATATGGGCACGCGACGGTGCTGCTTTTTTCAATGTAAGTAACAAATTAAATCAAAGCTTCATTATATTCTGTAGCGCCATCTATCAGCTAATTCCGAACTTAAATAACACAGGAAATATTATTAGCAATTCTTTGTTATTAAGTAAATAAAATATAGAAAATTAAAAAAAAATGAATAATAACAAAAATAATATAATTAAAAGAAGTTTTACTTCAATCGCGTGTGACGATTACACACATTTTTTTTTTAATCAATGGCTTCCACATCTCACTCCGAACAATAATTGTATGCATTTCTATATACTTTGTCGATTAATTAAACATATGGTGGGGTGAACGAGCTCAATATATATTACTAACCTCTGCCCGCGACTTCGTTTGCGTGGAATAGTTCCTTTGGGCTAACGCCAACACGCAGCGGAAGCTCTCAAGAGAAAAAACACCTGATTTTGAAAGATTCTTCATTGATGTTCCGCTCCTATTGATCTTAACGTGATGATATGGCCTATAACCATCTTTGATAGATGAGCTATATAACACTGAAAGATTTTTTCAAATCGGACCAGTAGATCCTGAGATTACCCCATACAACGTCACAAACTCACAAATTTACCTCTTTATAATATTGGTATAGACGACTAGATAAATATACACAGGCCGCTAAATTACACGTCTCTACTTTGACGGCAAGCCGTGCAAGCACAATACGATCTGTCACGCTTAATAGCATGTCATGACGCGAAATCACAAGTTTATCTTGTGCTAAAAATACCGCTTAACACGCCTAAAGCAGTTTTCACTTCGAAAAGCAGAATCATTCGATTTCCCTTAAGAAACAAATACTAACCAACTTGGTTGTTTCACCGCAAGTCCATACCGTCATGGATCTATTAGACCCTTTTGGACAACTCGCACCGAATATCCTCGTAGTCCAGTAATCGTTCTTGTCCACTGCTAAACGGTTTGCAGAACTCCAAATGAAACCAAAGAACGAACTGCTGTCGGGCCACCATGGTCTCTCGAACGTGAATACGATCTTACCGATGACACCGATCGACAGATTATTTATCGCGTCAATTTTTTGTTGTGGCAACCCCGGCGAGAATAACGTCGTGTATCTGTAATTGACGATCCTTATTTGTTCTTGGAAAACTAATAACTGACAGTCTTTCTATTTTTTTTTTTAGTTAAACATCTATAGACGGAGGGTAAACCTTATTGATGGCACGGCGACACAAAACACAAACTTTGCACTATTAACGAAATACTCAAAAACATTTGCAACCCTATCTGAATAAAGATAAGACTGAAACTGTTTTGTCGGCCACTCGTTCTAAAACCCAATCCCAGATTCATCATTCAAATAATAATTACCTCTTTTCTATTGATACGGAGTTGCCATATTCAAAATGTATATAAATTTATATATTGTAAACCAGACCAAACCATTTAAACCAGCATATTTGTTTGTAGAGTGTTGTATGTTACCTGATAATCTTATCTATGGTGCATTTAAAACTCAATCACAATATTCAAGCCCATGCAGAGAGTCGTCCATAAAATAAGTTCGCACTTCTAACGAGGGAAAGGGTTATCTCTTATTGTGACATGGGGTATGGGGAGGTATCTTCAAAGGAACCGTTGCGTTCTTAATCCATTAATATTGAATATTTTTCTTTCCGTTTCTAAAGCGGTTTATATCAATGTTATCGGTGTATATATGTACCCACATATGGGTGTCACGGAGCACCGCAAGAACGAGCTACAACTGCTAAGTTACTGGTTTGCCACGTGACAAGGTATGTGGATACCGGATTGTACCAGGTCGTCATGGTAGGGCCGGGGAGTTGTGTTTAGATAGGACGGAAGGGCTTTTAGGGAGGCTGAGGTAGATGAGGATATAACCTCGGTAAAACAATCAATGGTGGACGGAATAACCTCTCTATTGCCGATCGAATCAACGATAGGAAGAGGCGAGGGCCCTGACCTTCCCCTGCACTTGGATCGGTAGACTGAAAGGCAGACGTAGAACCGGGCTACCTCAGTTGGTGGGACCAATACCCAGTTACTAAAGGTGTCTTGGAATATGCTTGCGTGATCCCGAGGCAATCCCAAAATGCTGCGTACGGTTCATGATAGAGTATTTAGTCAGTAGGAGTCTTTACCACTACCCATGCTCCTCCAAGTCTCTGCCTCTCGCATGCAGGATTATATCCACATAAAAAAGGCTATCCATAGCGCAGTAACATCGTGACGAAGGGTCCCGAGAGTCTAAAAAGGTAACTCTTAGCGTAACGTATTTTATGAACGACCCTAATTAGTACGTTTTACCCTATTACCGGTTTAAAATTTCCCAACTAAAAATGTGTTTCAAGGCTACCAAAATTTTCCCCATCCGTCTTTAAAAATCATTCCTTAAACCCAAATATTGCCGAACTAAGATCACTGACCAGCTTGGCGTCTTCGCCAGCGATCCAAAACGTTATGCTATTATTATTCCCCATCGGTAAACTAACTCCGTTCATTCTGGTGGTCCAATATTCTTCTTTGGGTACAGATTTCTTATCGTCCGAACTCCAAATGAATGCCATATCAGTGACTCTGGGCCACCAAGGCTCGTCGAAAAACAATACGATTTTGTCGGAAACACCGATAGACATTTTCTCTATAGCGGTGACTTTACTTTTTGGTAACTCGGGTGAGAATAAAGACTGATGTCTGGAATTTATTTATGTAAAAAGGTTAGGAAGATTTTTTAATATAGACAAAAAAGTTTTAACTGAAGCGGAATCTATTCCCATGATAATCTATATACTTGTAAAATGTTGAACGACAACAAAAAACAAGTAGCTACCGACGTAGGTACCACGCTGTTTTCATTTCTCAGAATCGGATTTGTATGGAAAATCCTCGTCTATTTTTAGTTATCGGTTCGCTTTGTAGATGGCACTTTAAGTAAATTTTTTTGACAGGTTTGATAACAAAACATGGTTGACGACAATTACTTTAGAAATTTCAAACTGACAACTTTCAAATATTTGTTTTCATTCACTTTACGTTTCTGTTACGTAAAAGTGCTCCCTTAAATTTTTTTGCCTTCCACAAACAATTCTATCTATTTGCGGACCTACTTATAAACATTAGATTCCTACATACACTTGGATTTAGATTTGCCTTTCGATGAATATATTCAATACAAATAAAACTGATCAAAAGCTTGTATACGATTTACACAGTACCGCTTTATGCATGCATACATAACTACATATGTTCATCTACAATCAACAGATATTAGTTCGGGACTCGTATTATAGAGGCGCTGATTGAAAAGAACAAGTGCGACCTCTATTTATATAAGGTACTTTGTGGTAGGTACTACCGCTTCTACCGTAGTATCAACCGCTACTTGGAACCACGAAGTAGAAGATAAAAATCTGACGGAGAGATTAGAAGTTTATTTAGATACGTTAGCGAAAAATGATTGCCACAAGTATTAAAACCAAATAGAAAAAAGTAACCAATCGTATCATTAATGTGGTCTTTAACTATAACGTGGAGAAGGCATAACTTCACACGATTGTCAACCTTCAACAGCAGGTTTACAAAGGAAGAAAGACATCACTAGATCAGTATATTCTTAAAGCATCACGGCTAGAATAACAGCGAGTGTTCCGAAAAACCTTTCGGTATGATTTCCTCGTTGTCATTTTAGGCTCCCATAGTACATAAGCTCTAAATCCTGGCAAAATCGTCACAGCAATAAGGTTCTCTAGAACCTTCCTGATGTGTAGGTGAGGGCTGTAAAACGGGTCACCTAGCATTGTTTTCTTCCTACGACTACCGTCAACGGCTTTTTAAGAACGGACTGAAATACTCTATTCAAATAGCTCTGATATTGCATTATACATAAGTGAACATACTCTATTACCATCAGGTGGACTGTCAGCTTGTTAGCAGGTCGTGAACAAGCATTGCTTTCAAAAAACTGAATTTATAAAAGTGATCAATAATTTACATGACACATATTGTGATTTTTCGTAAAGTAGTATATGTGTAAATACAATCGATATATCATGAAACTTTTGTATGACGTTATTTATGAACGACCCTAAGTTTGAACTCACCTTTCCTTCAAAACGCCCAATGATACTGTTACTATAACGTTATCAGCATGATATACTGTTCCATCCTTACATGTCACCAGCACTTCCCGGCTGGGGTGCTGCGGCAAGGATATTAAAGTGACTTCCTTGTTTAATTTTATGTCTAGGTTCGGATAACCTGGTCCATTGTTGAAGGTATTCTAAAAAGGATAACGTATGATTTAAAACCCCAATTGAATATTTGTGCAAGCGATCCAACCAAGAACAGGTATGGATACCCGCTCTTAAACACCAATTCTATAAATGTTCACTACAGCCTATAGTTATTTACAACCAAACTCATATATGACTGTAGTCCTATACGATGTTTATAATTAATAAGTAGTCACTTTAAAAAATCTACTCGAAATAACATGAAACTACCACGAACTTTGAGCAGTCCATAACTACTTAAAATCCAATATAAAACCAACCGCATATAGGATATTAGTCCTATCCGAAGACAGTCAATAATTTCCAGATAAGGTCCCCCTCGGCACCAGATAAGGCCCCCCTAGCGGCTCAAACCTAGGTCCGTTCCCTCAGCGTGGAGCCCTTGAGTACACTGCTCACGCGATACAATGACATAAAACCTTATATCACTGCTACAACATCACACACATCACCTATACACACGTGCACACCTACACGCTTTTGTTCTTTTTCAGAGAAATAAACGACAAAGAGTTCTAGCTTTATTTTTCCCTATCCTTCCATCTTTTATAGTTTAGAGGATTTTTTCCGACACAAAATACATATAGAAGTTGTTGAGGCACGCATGCTTGGTACACATGCATGTTTCAATAAAAAAAAGATAGGTCGCGATTTTTGCCCAAGCCCAGGTGTGCCATGCACCTTTGAGTTAGTCGCCCAAACATCCCAAATCGACTGAGTATCTTCAGCGCTTGCCTCAGTAGTTCGGTGAAGCTGTGAAGACCTTTCCAAGTAAACAGCGTTTTCATTTCGAAAAAAAAAAAAACAGTCAATACTAAGTCGTAGCTCTGCAGAACTAAGTTGGAATGCATTGTGTGGGATGGTTATTTAATTACTAGTTATAGCCAACGTCTAATAGAAACGTAGTCCTATCCGAGGTCAGTCAATAATAATTCGCTACACTGAAGATCTGAGTTGTAACTGCAGTCAGGTCAATGCATGTTGTCCAATTTTGTCCTACTTTGTTCCAGTAATCAATAACACTAATCTCTACAACTATAAAAACATTTACGGATACCTTACCATGTCTGAGGGATATTATGTTATTGATATAAAGAATTGTGAATTTACAAACAAATTCAAAATTATTTATCTTTCAGATAAGCCATGAAGTTGTTTATTCTTTTGTAATATAGCGTTTAGCACACATTTAATTAATTTAAAGACACCATTACATGTAGTTACTTGTTTGAATGAATATCCAACGGCATATAGGACTTATGTCCTATAAAAAGGTCAAATTAGAGATAAAGCAAAATTACTGTATAACTCTTTCTTCTATAAATATATTCATTAGACAATAGAGCTCATTTGAGGGCCAGTCACCACAAAATTAAAAACTAAACTTATTGGCAATGACTATGCGATTTTTTTAACATATGGGTTTAGGTCCTTTTTTTTGATATGTTTATTTTTCCCATTTGTTAATCCAACGAAGCCAGTCTTATCTTTAATTGAAAAAACTCTTACTAGTAATATTTCGAAGAAAGTTAAGTATCCATGCCTATGCCAGCTCATGTGTTGATGTCCTCCCAACTCCTTATAATTGGACTCAGTAGTGATATCATTCCAGCTGTTCGTAGCTTCATAGTTATTGATGATCAGGTCTAGAAAATCAAAAATTTCTTCAAGGAATTTCTTATCTTCAAGAAGATGTGGATGCTTCTCTCTCATATATTCTGTTAATCTGAAAATTGTTATTGTATAAGATTTTTTGTGTATGATACTTGATGCATCTGCGGTTACATAATCCTTTTTTTTTCGGAAACTGATACGTTGTCAGCGCCATCTGTTGTGTTATAATACAACAAATATTATAAAGAGGTAAAGTTTGTGAATTTGTGACGTTGTGATGTTGTGAAGTTGTAGGGGGCAATCTCAGGAACTACTGGTCTGATTTGAATAATTCTTTCAGTGTTATATAGCCCATTCATCGAGAATAGTTATAGGCTATATATCATCACGCTAAGACCAATAGGAGCGGAGCAGACATGAAGAATGTTTCAAAATCGGGTTGTTTTTTTCCTTTTGAGAACTGCTGCGTGTTAGTGTATCTATTCCACGCGAACGAAGTCGCGGGCAGAGGCTAGTAATACAATAAAATGTAATTTGTACATTTAACTAACCTCCTAGTAGCATACTGCCCAAATGGTTCTGGTACTTTCGGTGGGTGATCAGTCATTCCCAAGGTATATTCAAACAACTCATTGATGACTGCCTGATCAGCTGGACTTCCATCAGAACGGTACACTTCAAACGACAAGTCCTGGGGTATGACAGTGACATTGTTTTGTATTGCTAGATTGTAAACACGGCTGTTTTCTGTCCCATGAATCCTGGTAACAAATATAATGTATCACATGGCTTTTAGGCAATATCTATATCCATAATAAGAATGTAAGCCTAATGTACTTCATACATATTTGTAAAAAAAAAAAATGTTGCCGGTGTCTGAGAATCTATACATATAATAAAAAGTACCTGGACAACCGAGCCTAGCTCGATTCTTTAAAAAACATTTTTAAATGAAAATAAACAATTTGATATGAAAAAAAAAAATTAAAAAAAGATATAGCACTTATAAACATAAAATTATTTATTTAATTAAAATAAATTGTCAGGTTTGTCTTACAAAAATATCGTTTTTCACAAAAAAAAAAAACACTCGGATTCGAAACTGTGGTGTCACTGATTTTCGAAGCAAACAACTTCCATCCGAGCTATTTTTGTTTTGACAGCGGTGCCGAAATTTACCTTTATATTCTAGCTATATTTTTTATTGCCTGAAAACTCAGATAAAAAGTTTTCTATGAATGAAATCTAGCTAGATCAATTGACAAGAACAATAGACAAATTGAACATGATTGTACTTTTTCAATTTTCCTGAAAAAATTGTTGCAGGTGTCTCGAAATAAGTAATAGAATACATTTCAATAATTTTTAGAAATGTCTGCCTGTCTGTTTGTATGACCACGCATTACTTCTAAAGTACTGAGTTCACAATAAAACCTCATAAAGAAAATCATAAAGCATATTCTCGGGAGTAACTAATTTTTTGTTTCATTAAAATCGGTCTAGTCTATCAAAAGTTATTGTAATTTGAATGATGACTGGAGTTAAGTACGAGAGTAGTAATCTATACTAATATTATAAAGCTTGGAGAGTTTGTTTGTTTAGTACGTTGAACATGTCAATCTCAGGAATTATTGGTCCGATTTTAAAAATTCTTTTAATGTTAGATAGCTCATCTATTGAAGAAGGCTATAGTTTTTATATCATCACGCTAGGACCAATAGGAGCGGAGCATCAATAAAGAATGTTTCAAAATCGTTTTTTCCTCTTCTGAGAGCTTCCGCTGTATATCATCGCTAGCCTAAAATAACAATTCCACGCGTATGAAGTCGCGGTCAGAAGCTAGTAAGTAATAAAATACACTTTATTCGTTCTTAGAAAGTCGGAAAATATCTGTAAAGCCTGTCTGTTTGTATGAACATGCATCACTGTTGAAGTAGGTACTGGTGCGTTCACTATAAAACCTCCCCAAGTAAATCATAATAACATCGAATAACATTCCGTGATAGTTTCATTAAGATCGGTTCAGTCTATCAAAAATTATAGTAGTTTTAATGACAACGCGACTTAAGTACGAGAGAAAAGTAAATGGATTTAACACATTCAGATAATTTTATTAATCAGTTTTTTTACATTAGGTTCTATAATGATGGAGTTGCGGGTACAGCCAGTATTGAATATAAACAGTGGGAGTACCTGTGCATGGTTAAAAAGAGCGGTCAGGATAGCTATTTTGTAGAGCCACGCTGAAACTATTGATGGCTTCAGCATGAATGGTTCGACCAGCCCGGGGTAGTACCACCCTCTCAGAGAAAACCGACATGAAGTAACAGTGCTTGAATTATTGCATTTCGTTTGGTCAGTGAAAGCGCAGGAGGCCCACCTCTCCTCACCTTCCCTACCTCCTCAACGAGGCTGGCAACACACTTGCGAATCCCCTGGTATTGCAAGTGTCTATGGACGGTGGTGATCACTTAACATCAGGTGACACACCTCTTCGCTTGCCTCCTATTATGTATAAAAGGAAAATCAAGTTATGCTGCAAAGTAACAGTGCTTACACTGCTGTTTTTTGGGTATGAATTTTTCATAAAACATATTTGGACATGAAGTACTATATGCATACTAAGACTAATTTAATTCCGAAGTATATATCGCTCTTTCTTATATATTCAGCCACCTTAAAGTTCAAAGTTTGGTAATGGTAGAGCCAAGCTGAAGCTATTATTGTTTTCAGCACGAATGGGTCCGCTCGTCCGGGGAAGCACCACCCTCTCACAGAAAACCGACGTGAAGTAAGAGTGCTTGCATTGTTGCGTTTCGTTCGGTCAGTGAGAGAGCCGGAGACCCACCTAACCTCCCCTTCCCCTTCCCTTCCTGCCCCTCCTCCACCGTTCTCCCAAATACAGGTTGGCAACGCACTTGCGACTCCCCTGGTGTTGCAAGTATCTATGGACGGTGGTGATCACTTAACATCAGATGACCCATCTGTTCGTTTGCCTCCTATGATATAAAAAAAAAAAAAATCTTGGTTGAATTCAATACAATACTTACCATTCAGCCCCCAGTTCTATAACTCCATCTTCAAGGGTTACTGTATTCACCCTGCCACCGATCCTGCCTTGTGCTTCTATTGCCAACACTCGTTTACCTGCCTGTGCTAAAGTAGATGCTGCAGTACAACCAGCTGATCCGAGGCCAATGACAATTGTATCATATGTAGTGGTGGCCATTGAACTAGAAATGATAAATGGTCAAAATGAGGAACTATTTAATACATTTTCATCTTATTTCAAACTATGTATTTGAATAATGTTAATTGGCAGATAATTTGAAATATAGTTAATATTTGTATGGAACTGAACTATTGAGTATTTTTAGCAACTGTGGAAAAATTTTGAAGGCGCTGAAGGTTTCAGCACTAATGGGACGGCTCGACCTGGGTAATACCAATAAATCCGAAGTGAAGTAGTAACAGTGCTTGCATTGTTGCGTTTCGTTCGGTCAGTGAGAGTGCCGGAGACCCACCTACCGTCTCCTTCCCGTTTCTCAGTCCTTTCCCTCTCCTCCCCAATACAGGCTGGCAACGCATTTCCGACTCCCCTGGTGTTGCAAGTGTCTATGGACCATGGTGATCACTTAATATCAGGCAACAAAAAAAAATCAAGTGACCCATCTGTTCCTTTGCCTCCTATGATATAAAAAAAGACATTTTATATTTTGGTCATAATGGCTCTAAATATTAAACAGTATTCTCGGGGGCGTTTAACCCGAAAACTGATAAGTGTAGTTACAAGGAACAATTATTGTGTGGTCTTAATGCGATAGGTTATAATAACATAAATGGTGATAAAGTTCCTTCTATGTTTCTGGCTCAATGTGCAAAAGTAATATACACTATTAACATCATTGTCAGTGCCTTTACCCTCATGTAACGTAAAGTTTGAAGAAATAATACACATTATCGACCATTTTTATATGTCAGAAGTCAATGAAATTTTACAAGCCTGGGAATTTCACCAAAGAGTAGGACAAAAATGTGAAAGCGTGCGAGAATATGTTACAGCACATTGTACATAGCGTCTGGATGTAATTTTAAAGATTTTAAACATCAATTAAGAGACAGTTTGTTATGGGAATAAAAATAGGTGAGATTAAAGTAAAGAAATGTGAACATTGTACATTTTTTGTTTTCAAACTGACTAGGCTTTGCAAAGCCTTTACAGCTCCACCGGATTGGACAAAATGTGTAGTGTATAGTTAGTAGTAATATTGTGTAGTGTATAGTTAGTAGTAGTAGTAGTGTTAGTTATTGAAGTTGACTCTGAAACATCAAGATCAATAATCTCTAAAGAAACATACAAGAAGTTATGGGTTACTCTATCTCAGTTATTGTCCAGTAATATTAAAACTCACGACTGTGACATACAGATTTTCCAATTATTTAAGCAGGAATGTGGAGAGTACAAAGGATCAGAAGTGTCAATGCATGTACTTGCATATGCGTACCATAGTTTATAAGATAATCCTTTTCCTCTAAAATAAGTGAATGATGAATTACATGCTATGATAGAGGAGGGAGTATTGACTGCAGTCAGATACTCTAAATTAACCACACCTTTGAGAATCGTTAAGAAGATTGATGGTTCTGTTTGGTTGTGTGGAAATTATCGGGAAACAATGAATACAGCAATGTATGTTGATACATTTCCTTTACCAACAGCAATAAAAGCGTTTGTGCAGTTGAGTGATAGAGTGTTTAGGGGGGTAGACCTCGAACATGCATATACACAGCTGAAAATTGATAAATACTCTGTAGAATAATTGATATTGAATAAACCACTAGGACTAATGAGATCAAATTGGTTCGCTTTTGTAGTAAATGCCTCTAGTGACTTTTCTTGTAATTGAGTTCCACTGATTCTTGTATGGGCGCTAATTTACAAGTATTACTGACCGAAAGCTACTAGTTGGATTGTTCAATCTTACAAAAGCTATTTCTGAAGAAATTTTACCTAGAATAATGTGGTGGTCCTTAAAAATGAGTTGTCACAGTTATAATATTTAACATAGGCCTGGGAAGGGCATCGACTTTATGTAAAGTCATATTTTATGTGCTTCATGGATTCCCCGCTCCAGATCCATCTCTACAGCAGTTTTTAACTAGATGAGAAGCTTTTTCACCTAATAAAGATTGTTTATTATGGTGCAATAAACTCTTTATACCACAGTCTCTTCAAAAAGAAGTATTAATAATATTACATGCCACACATGCAGTTGTGGTCCAAAGAAAAACTTATGCTAGAAGCGATGTGTGGAGGTTGGATATGGACAGGGACATAGAACAAATATCGTCTTACTGATAACAGTGCCCATTAGTTAACTTTCCGAAAGAGCCACAAAACTGGCTGCCACCTGAGAAACTCTGTTGCCGAGTGCATATTGATATCGCAGGTCCATTTGAAGGGAAAACATTCCTTTTATTGATTAATAATCATAGCAAATTGAAGCAGTAATAATGACATAATAAAGAATTTAATTTGTTATTTTAAAGAAGCGACTTTAAGTGTTTATATCAATGCCATGTCATCCAGCGACGAATGGTCAAATAAAGTGGGCTATACAAAAATTTCAAAATAAACTAAGAAATTTATTGAATTTGACCATGGCACAGAGTGAAAAATTAGGTAAGGCTCTTTATTATTTTAGAATGGTGCCAAATTGCACAACAGTGAAGACGCCAGCTGATATTCTAAATGGTTGCAAGTTCAGAGCTGCGGCTTATGGAATATTGCATCCATTAAACATAAGATCCTAAAAGGCCATAACAATCAGAAGAGGCAGCACAAAACTCACCTAATATGATTTTCCGGACCAACCAACCCGTTTTGATGCCTATATATGGATCTGGTGAAAAATGGCGGAGGGTGGTTGTAGAAGTAGGTGAAGGCCCAAGCACATACATGGTGAGGACGGAAGAAGGGCAGCTTTATCTTAGACATACTGATCAGTTGTTACCAAGAGCCCAAGTAGACCGGGAAAATCAGCAAAGACCTACAGATATTAACAAAAGACCAACACGGGATCAGGTTGATAGCCCTTTTCATTCCGAACTACGAGCAGTTTTACCAGTTCCAGACATTGATATACCAGATCCACAGGCTTGGCCTGACATTATTGGCATTTCTAACACAGGTAGTTAGTTTTCATTGTAATGAAATTGTATTTGGAATTTACATTTATGTATTTAGTATGATGTTAAACAACAGATGTCAATGTAGGTAATTTATTGACTGCGTCAGTAAGCGCTTACAATACTCATGTTCACGACTGATAGTTTTCCCATTCCATTTACTCTCGAGTGTTATAATAGTTAATGCTAGTGGTACGCATTTATAGGCGTTTTGAGTGTTCAGATAAATAAAACAAGTGACGATCTAGAAAAAATAAAGCAAAACCTTTAAGAGGTTAAGTTACAATTTGTAGGTCTTACCAGTAAATTTTAATAACTACTAAATTGATTTAAGTATATTAAAAAAAAAAACAATGTATAATTAAATTTGTTTATTCTAATTATCATAAAAAATAAAAATAACCTTTTTGGTCAAATGCAAAACATTAAATTACCATGAAATATTTATAAATTTATTTCTACATTGAATTCTAGGATTCACGTGTTTCAAAAGAAGTCAAATTATCAAACTATAATTAACATATTTCATTTCATTTTTTGTTTATGTATTTCAATACAATATGTTATTTAATAAAATTCTTTACCCTATCAAATAATTACATTTTTACAGTCACCATCTTTATTGAGAATCCCACCAATTTTGTCAATGCTCAGGTCACCCACCTTCAGATATGGGGCGTCGTGAGCTTCGCGTGAGCGTATGTTATGACGTCATCAATGATGTTTTCGGCATGTTAGCGTTGTGAACGTCTAATGGAAGCGCCTATTGTATGCGTACATGTACTGTTTAATTTGTTGAAAGCCAAACTAAATACATGATCTACCTGAATGATGTTTATCTTGGACTTTTATTTGTATCTCGTGGGCATCCATTTTTTTTTAGCTAACATCCTCTAATATTTAATACAAACTATTCTAAATTGGAACATAATTATCAAATATGTCCAAATATGGGGTAAATTGCGCGGTGGTAGTGTTTAGTGTTAAGCCCGTAATACTCATTCGCTTCTACGGGTCGCGTTTCGGGATCAGCCTGTGCATATCCAGCTTATTACAGGCTGGCATGATAGTGGCGACCGGCAATGGGCAGTGTGTCAATCGGAGGTCGCTATTATTTTTGGATTGTACTGTGCTTACCATCAAGCATAGTGCAGTCATTTAGCCGTGCTACAATAAAAAAAAAAATATACATATAATAAGAATGTAAATCTTGTATGAATACGTATCACTGTTAAAGTACTGGGTTCACAATAAAACATCGCAAAGAAATTTATAAATCATATCTTCGAGAATAACATATTATTCGTTTCATTAAAATCTGTCCACTCTGTCAAAAGTTATTGTAATTTTAATGACGACGCGACTTAAGTACGAGAGAAAAGTAGATAAGTAAGTGGGCTTAATACATTCACATGATTTTAATAATTTCATTCAATTTCACGCCAACGAAGTCAGAGCTCTTCTAGTTACAAATCAATATGTTCTCCACTACACATCCATAAAAAGACATTTATTGTTTTTTCTTAATCTTATCATACTAAGTAGTGTCTACTATCATACTAAGTACTATCAATTGTAATTGCAGTTTTCACACCTTTTATAGATATAATTTTTCAGACAACCACCCATACATATTTTTATTCATTTTTTACTGCCATGCCTGTCCATTTTCATACTCAAAACTTTTCGAGTTATATAACTTTCACCTCTTCTTATAATATACCTATACCATGCTGGCCTATTACTCCTCAACTTCTCTGTCACTAGTGTTATTTACAAACTTCCAATTAGCACCTTGTCCTAGTGAAGATGATCTAGATAATGATTATTATTCTAAACTTTTGGATTCTAAACCTGATTCCGAGGTTCAACTTAATCAAAAAGTGAAGTGTGAAACTGATAAAAATGTGCTGGAGCTACCAATTCGCCATTCAACAAGAGAAATAAAAATGGCAAGATGTCTACAAGATTATGTATTAGAGTAAGGTGAAATTAAAAACACTAAGGGCAGAATGTTATGAACTGTGGTCAATTGTCAATGATAATTAATTGTTTTTCATTATAATGCTTTTGTAAAATGTGACTAGCCTAAGTTCTTCTATACTAATATTATAAAGAGGTAAAGTTTGTGAGTTTGTGACGTTGTAGAGGGTAATCTCAGCAACTATCGGTCCGATTTGAAATATTCTTTCAATGTTACACAGCTCATTTATCAAGGATGGATATAGGCTATATATCAACACGCTAAGATCAATAGGAGCGGAGCACCAATGAAGAATATTTAAAAATCAGGTTTTCATTTCCTGTTGAGAGTTTCCTCTGCACGTTACCGTTAGCTCAAAGTAACTGTTCCATGCGAACGAAGTTGTGGGCAGGGGTTATTGTTGATTAAAGCAAACATAACTAGTATTTGTCTTCTAACACTCTGACATTTAAACTGGATAAAATATGTATCACAATTGGACTTTGTTAAACAGAAATGATCCAAGCCACATTATGGCCCAAAATGAGTTATGTGTAACAAAACACTTTTTGTAATTAAAACCCTCATGTATGGCAAGTCATTATTTTTTTTTTAATTTAAATCTTTCTAAGGTACTTAGATCCTTATTGAGATAATCTTAATCACCAAAATATTCCAATTACATCACAATATAGTTAAACGCAATCCCAGAAAGTAAAAGTGGAGAATCAATGATGAGAAACGATCTGAACTTAAAACTTAAATATTTCAAAACTAACAGAGTGTGGGGTGGACCCTTTTTGTTTAGCTACGTCTAATTCATCATTAGTACAATTAAGTGTATATGACATAACTTCCTAGTTAGTTTAACTAGTTTACACATGGGCAACCACTGAGTAAATCTATTCAAATTACAATAGTGTAAGTTAAGTTTCTATGTGGTAAAGCGTTTTCGGTCTTCAATTTAGTTTTTTTTTTTTTTATTATTGCTATTGTATTTTTTTTTTTTTATTGTCGACTGTTGCTTTAGCCATGTGTAAATAAATAAATCATTTTAAAAGTAATAACAATTCTGTTCTCTGCCTACCTATATCATGTTAAAACAATATGTATCACATATTTTTGATGCTAGTGCAATATTTAGTTTTTATGTTTTAAGTTCCACCTAATGAAGGAATCAATTGATTATTCACCAAACTTGCACCCCTAAGGTCGTGTGCGACTATCAACGATTAAATTATAATATCCAATAACTACCATGTAAATTTCTATGCTCAATTAGTTTAGAAATAAGATCATAAATTTCTATTTTAGTATTTCGAGGTTAGAACTAAATATTACATACTTACAAATTAAACGGCAAATAGAATTACAATGTAAAACAAGTTGATAAGTAATACTTTACATAATCTTGTATGTGCAAGGTCACTATTAAACGTTCATAGAATTTAATAACGTATAAAAATGATAAGAAAAATATAAACAAAGCACTGACTTTCTGACATTTATGTTTTATGTCAGTTTTCCTGTTTTTGTAATAGTAAAGGCAAAGATAACTCAACTATCCAGTCTAGAATAATACTCAAAATTACAAATAAATACTTTTTGGTTTTACGTATATATGGACTGTAAGCATTATAAAAAAACCTTTTTGAATAAATAATTACAAAGTAGCCAAACCGGTCTTTGAAGTATTTTAAATTTATAAGGTGCAAGAAACACAATATTTTAAGACAATATTATAGTTCATATTATTTGAGCTCTTTATAATCTCGGTTATTCAATTCCAATATTTTTTATTTCATAAGTGTTATGTACTATAGTTAATTGTCATTGATAAGTAATTTTCTTCAATAGTCATGCTTTTATAAATTGTAAAACTAGCCTAAAGTCTTGCTGAATAAATCTATATAATTGGTATTTCTGTCTTTATTACAATTTGTTCAGCAATAAAATTGGTAAAAGTAGATTTCCAATGTGGCCATTTTAAATCCACTGCCGTTGTATTAGGTTCGACGTCAAAAAAAAGACAGAAATACCAATTATATAACTTTATGAAGTTTTTGGCGGGGTTTTAGTCTGTCATGTAGTGGATTTTATATTTTATTCATAATCTTGTGTTATTTGTATATATATTGTGTAAATTTGGTGGTGTTTTACGTAATATAGTTAGTTTATTATGCATAAGTAAAGTGAATGGAAAATAATAACACGGAGCATGAAATTCTGCCACAAAAACTCCCTGGAAGATTCTAGCAAGGGATCCACCATCTTGTTAGAATATGGTTTCACATAGAGATGTGTAACACTGCGCTGCGCCGCGCAACTGCGCCAACTCAGTTCACTGCGCTGGATGTGTTAACTCACATTTTCAAAATGAGTTGGCGCACAGCGCAGGGCCGCGAAATTTGAATATAATTTTTATAAACAGCGACTCTGTGAAATGTAAAGTATCTTTATTTTCTAGATTAGAATATACTTTTACTTCTCGATCTTTAATGTATGGCACCGTGTGTAAACAATACACAATTCCACCAATGTCATATAGACACAAAATGAGCGCTGTCAGTGGCAGATAGTGTCATAAACGAAGGGGGTTGATTAAAAATGAAATTCGAAAACAAAGATATTTAATTTGTGTTCAGACCGAGTTATTGTCTGTTTCTCATAAATATACAAATAGCCAACCTGAAATATATATCGATTAAAAAATAGACACTCTAGGACTAGGAAGTAACGGCCTTACTTTGACATGGGCACTTAAAAAATCATGGGTTTTGGGGAACTTCATTTTGGATAGAATCGTAAGAGTTGTCCTTATATTTTCTGGAAATATTCCAATCCTTTTGCAATACTTCTAATAATCTAGTTTTAGCTAGAGAACATATTTTGTATATTGTCTATAACAATTCAAGGAACCAGATTGGACTGCATTCTTTGGGCAAGAACCCACTGATTCGTTCCCAGAGATACTATGGGATGGCATGGCATGGAATCCAAGCAGTGTTTTGGCCATGAGGTTTTATTTTGACAAGGTCCGAGTTGACAACTGTGTGTAAAACAAATGATGGAATATGCTTAGTACGGTAAAGCTGTGAAGACCCATCAGGCCAATAGTGTAGCCAATTTGAAAATAAAAGAATATGTTTACGATCGGAAATCAAGATGAATGAACTTTAATCGATTCTGTGAGGACTAGTTGAAAGAAAAACATGGTTGATTTATTTTAATTTGTTATTGTGTTTGCTGTACAACAGTGTTGTTATTTTGTGTTTTAAAGTGAAGTGAAGTGAAGTAACAAAGGCAAAAATTCATTGAAATACATCATTTATGGGTATGCCATACACACAATATTTGAATGAACACAGTCAATCATCACCGATATTATTTGTTCTTTTACTCACTAGATAAGCGAAAAATGAGCCAACGCAGTTTGTGCTAAGTACCTGTGAGGACGGCGTGCAGATGGCGCGCATTGCGTTGCTTATTCGGCTCGTTTTCATTTTATTGTTATTTCGCCATGGTGCAATTTTGAGTTAGCGCAATGAGCCGGCGCAGTTCACTGCGCCTGATTTACTGAGTTAGCGCAAGGATTTTTACTGAGTTACCCATGTCTAGTTTCATACGATGCTTAATATTGGAATGATCACACGAAGTTTGTGATATTATTGACTACGTGACAATGGCAGTAATAATCGGAAAGATTGATTGCCAAAAATAAAGTTTAAAAAAAATATAGCTTTATTCAGCAAGACTTTAGGATTGTTTTACAATTTATAAAAGCATGACAATGAAAGACCATTTCTTGTCAATGACAATTAACCATAGTACATAACAATAAGTTAGAAATTAAATTGATATCGAAAACAAAAAAAGAAATAATTGGAAAGTAACGAAATCCTAATGTAGGTATTATATTTCTGTCATCTATTTCCGTGAAATTTAGTATGTAGGTAGTTTCGGGAACGATAAATCCATCTCGATAGGTTGTATTCATAGAAAACATTTTAACTGAGTTTTCAGGCAATGAAAAAATATAGCTAGAATATAAAGGTAAATTTCGCCGGCGCTGTCAAAATAAAAATAGCTCAGATGGGAATCGGTTGCTTCGAAAACCGTGTAACCCTAACCTAGTTCGAATCCGAGTGACAGCAAAAGAGATATATATATTTTTAAATGTTGATTTTATAAGGAAAACTTAACAGTTTATTTTAATTTAAAAAACCAAGCTAAGCTCGGTCTCCCAGGTACTAATAGTTAAATCAAATTGATTTACTTCAATCTAGAATACAATATTGCCTTTATAAGATTAATTGACCCACATTGATTAGTAAGAAATAAACAATTACATTCTATTAATTTCATTTACATAACGGTAAGATCATGTCAAGTGTATAAGCTTTATATATTCTGTTGAAACTGTAAACAATATTCAGGATTTATTGTTTAGTTTATTTTGATAATTCAACACTAAATATTATTTTATGTATTACCTAGCATTGTTAATTACTTTTTAAATTAACAAATGAGGATTAACTCATTCGTGTAATGAGTTTTTTGCTTAATGCATCAAACTTTGAAATTCGTTATTTTGACAGTAAACGTCACTGTTCGTCGTCAGTTTAAACAATATCAAATTTGAGTGGTGAGCCTTGTCAGTACAGTGCGGATAGCATTATGAGACTTGTAAGATTGCAGAGCTATATATAGCTCCCTTTTTTTCTCGAACTGACTACGCTGTTGGCCTAGCAAGGCCTTAACAGGTTCACCGAACTACACAATATAGGCCTCTGCCCGAAGGAAGGTATAGGCATTATCACCACGCCAACCCACAACAGTTCTATGGTTTCCTACGTACAATAATGCAACAAAAACATTCATAATATTCAGGTTACCTCACGATGTATTCCTTCACCGTAAGTCGATAATGTTACCAATTTATCGCTATTTTACTCGATTAGGTCTCCCACGGCAGCGGCTCAAGCCTAGGTTCGATCCCTCGGTAAGGAACCCTTGAGTGCGTTGCTTGCGCGATACGGTGACACACAAATATACATCACGTCTACAACACTACACAATCACCCCCACACACATGCACGCCTACACGCTTACACATGAAAGTGGAAGAGTTTACTATTTTCCCTTATCGAACTAAAAAACTCTTAATTTTCCGATAATAAATATATGGAGGAGTTGTTGAGGTGTGTATGCTTGGTACACATATACGTTTCAACAACTCATACATATATGAATAGTTAGCTAGGTTAGCTAAGATAGGTCGCGATTTTGCATGCAACAGGCAACAGCCAAGCCGAGGTGTGCCGTGCACCCTTGAGCTGGTTGCCAAAATAAAATCGGCTGAGTGTCTTAAGCGCTCGCCTTAGTAGTCCGGTGAAGCTGTTAAGACCTTGCTGGGTCAATAGCGTAGTCATTTCGAAAAAAAAAAAAAGTTTTTCGTTGGTAAATACTGAGGGTTACAACCTACGGACATCGGATTTAATATTGTACCGGTCAAATTACTAGACCATCACGATTTTAAAAGATTATATTTATCGAAATTGCTATATCTATACTAATATTATAAAGAGGTAAAGTTTGTGAGTTTGTGACATTGTAGGGGTAATCACGAGAAGTACGAGTCCAATTTGAAAAAACCTTTCAACGTTCTACAGCTCATTTATCGAGGATGGTTATAGGATATATATAATTACGCTATAGGATATAATATAATAGGAGCGAAGCACCAATGAAGAATGTTTAAAAATCGGGTGGTTTTTTTTCTCCTCTTGAGAGTTTCCGCTGCATGTTAGCGTTAGCCCAAAGTAACTATTCTACGCGGACGAAGTCGCGGGCAGAGGCTAATCTATACTAATATATAAAGCTAAAGAGTTTGTTTGTTTGTTTGGTTGAACGCGATAATCTCAAGAACTACAGATCTGATTTGAAAGTTTCTTTTAGTGTTAGATAGTTCATTTATCGAGGATGGCTATAGGCTACATATCATAACGTTTAAATCGATAGGAGCTGAGCACTAATGAAGAATGTCTCAAAATCGGGCTATTTTGGAAGCTTTCGATGCGTGTTAATGTCAGTACTATATGCGTTGCCATGGTAACGCGATAACAATCTCTCGCAAATATTTTCATGGTTTATTTTGTGTTCCTATTAAAACAGTTAATTCTACGTTATTTTTGTTTCCAATTTTTAATTATATGTGGTACGTTTATATTGCAAACATTTCTAAAGTTTATTTTGTGTCACTATTCAAAAAGTTTAGTAGTAATAATATTCATCCAATAAGATAGTCAAAGGAATTAATCCATACTGCCAATTCTGAAGTAGTTAATATAGGTAGTTTTTTTCTATATCCAAGATAATGTAAAGGTATAAGCGCCAAATCCTCTATGTAATATTTCGTAAATTTTTATCTTCTTAATTTTCAAGACAACAGAATTCATGCTTCGCGGTATTATTTATCTTTCATTTCATTTATGCACAATAAACGAACCATATTACATAAAACTCTACCAATTTAACACAATATACAGATAAGTAAGACAAGATTATGAATAAAATATAAAATCCACTACATGACAGACTAAAATCCCGCCAAAAACTCCTCAAAAACTTTATTCTACGTTAGTTTTGTACCCAATTTTTGATTTGTGATATATTACGTATAATAAAAGTAAAGTGAGTGTATTTTATATTTAAAATATCCGTGATGCTACAAATATCAACATTTTTTTTAATTCTGTGGATATGTCTGTTTTTTTTTATTTGTTACGGGTAATCTCCGAAACGGCTGGACCTATTTGAACGTTTTTTTTTCTTCTTAGAAATGACTACGCTATTGATCTAGCAAGGTCTTAATAGCTTCACCGGACTACAAGTAATATTTGAACGGGAATTTTACGGACAAATAAGTAACTAATTAGCTGTTTTATTTTAAGCTAGCGGGTTCAGCAAACGTTGCCCGCCCTTATAATAAGACAAACTATACCTATACCTTGCCCAATAATCATTTTATATATTGGTGAAAACGGCATGAAGATGCGTTCTGTAGTTTTTGATCTTATCGCGGACAGACATATAGACAGACGTGGAACAGGACTTTTCTTACACTATGTAGTGATAAGCTGTTATCCGTGCCTTCGTCCATGTGAAATTAATCAAAAATATGTTGTTCACTGTAAACATACACGAGCTGTACTGGACTCCAAGATTTTTTTATACCAAAAGGCAGCAAACAGGCTGACGGCCCACCTGATGGTAAGTGGTTAACGTCGCCTATGAACAACTGTAACACCAAGGGTATCGCTGTTGTAATTGAAAGTCATATGTTTATATGTGATTTAAATTATAGCAAGGTATGATAATAACTTAATTATATCGACACTATGGACATATTATATCTATATAATAAAAGATTTAACACATATTGTTCGAAAATGTATAGCTTAATATTTTC
>JACEII010000131.1:16379-27763 GCA_014332785.1 Antheraea mylitta
CAAGATTACAGCTTGAATCATAGAAACTTAGTGAAAACTAAAACACTGAAGTCGTGATGGCGTAAAACAAAATCGGTAGAAAATTAAATATATACGCAAGTAACATAGAAGCATATAATCTTATAACATATAAATCAGAACAGATACAGAAATAGAGTCAGTATAATAAATGAAAAAGGTATTAAATAAAAATAATACAGAAAAATGTTAGGTAACAACATAAACGTAATTTCAACTGACATATTTAAATAACGACAAGAAAATCAAACGGGTATAAAAATAAACAAATTAAAGAGAATAAAATCCAGTAACAAAAACTGTGCAAAATAATAATGAAAATAAGTACACGACAATGATAGTGACTTTAAAATAAGTACACGACAATGATATCGACTTTATAATTGGAAATTCGAACTATGTCAAAAATGTAGATAAATTAAAAAAAACCCGATGTGATTGATTCACCAACTAGACAAGAGTAGGTTTGTAGATGGTAGAGCCAAGCTGAAGCTATTACTGGTTTCAGCATGAATTGGTCAGCTCGTCAAGGGTACTAACCCCCTCTCACAGATAACCAGCGTGAAGTAACAGTGTTTGCATTATTGAGTTTCGTTCAGTGAGAGCGCCAGGGACCACCTACCCTCTCCTTCCCCTTTCTTCTTTCATTCCTCTCCACACAAACACACAAAACACAGGCAAGTTTCTATGGACGATGGTGATCTCTTAACATCAGGAGACACATCTGTTCGTTTGCCTCCTATGATACGATATGATAACAAAAGAAAGCAGTTATTTGTATGATGAGACCTAAATAACTTTCACACTGATGAAGTATAAATGTCAAAATATCAAAAATATGCGTAACTCACTTGAATTCTTATAAAATATTGCACACGTACAAAGCCAGAGCTGACCGCTAGTAATATAATAAATAGTACCTGGGTGACCGAGCCTAGCTCGGTTCTTCAAAAAATGTTTTTAAATTAAAATAAACTGTTGGGTTTACCTCACGATAATTGACATTTTTTCACATAAAAATATTAAGAAAATATATATCTCTTATAATTATAATAATAACATTATTTATTTTAAATAAATTGTTAGGTCTAAATCAAATAAATCAAAAATACTTTATTCAGTATAGGCCCTAATACAGCACTTATGAACGTCAAAAACTACCACCGGTTCGGAAAACAACCCAGTCATCGAGAAGAACCGGCAAGAAACTCGATCTGGTTTATCTTTTTAATATATATAGTATTTCGACTATATTACATACATGAAAGAAACGTTTTTAATGGATGCACAGAGATGAGTCAATTTCAGACATCACTATCGTTCACATACTGATCCACTCTATAATAGCCTTTTGAGACTAAAACCCGCTTGATATGGCGCTTAAATTCACAATCCGGCAAATCAGTAATATCCTTTGGAACGTTGTTATAGAACCGTACAGTATTTCCCAAAAAACTATTACTCCTTTTACTAAGTTTAAAACATGGGGCAACCAGTTTGTCACGGTTCCTAGTATTTAGACTATGCCAGCCTTTTACGAAATCCAATTTATCAAGGTTCTTTCGGACTTACATTAAATTATCAGGAATGCTTTGGGAAGGCAGAGTTAAGATACCGAACTCCTTGTACTTAGTCTTTAAGGATTCACGAGGTCCCATATTGTTAATTGCTCTAACTGCCCGTTTTTGTAATAAAATATGGTGTCTACCTCAGCTGCTGTCCCCCACAACAGAATGCCATAAGACATTAAGCTATGGAAGTAGGCGAAGTAGACTAACCCAGCAGTGGCAATATCAGTTAGCTGGCGAATTTTACGTACTTATGGAAATCTTAGTCTGCCTTACCAAATCATGATAATTTCCAAAAAAAAAAATACACTCGGATTCGAAATGGGGTTCCACGGATTTTCAAAGCAATCAATTTCCCCCTTTTTTAACGTGGGGAAATCCCTTATGGATACCCACCCTCCCGGGGGAATGGATAGGTTATGTCCGGCTTGCACGGACTAAAACCCCATGGTGTACCGACAGACCGTAGTGTTGGGGCGGCAAGGGATCATCCTAAGTTTCCCCTTAGATAGCCGCCCCAACGGTCCACCTGGCGGAAGCTGGCCGCCGGGCTCCTACCTATACACACCAGCTGCCTCCCCTCGTCCGCCGGACCTGTGCAATGAGGGGATGAGCCCCCCGACTACATTCCCTCAGGTCCGGCTACGGTGGCAGGAGGAGTTGGGCAAAGCGCCGCCTCCTCCTGCCAGTCCTCGGTCGGTGAAGACGGCCATTGAGGGGATCCGCCTCGCGGGCCCTCTCCGCGGCCTCCTTTTGCGAGATGACTTCCTCGCAAAAGGAGGCCACTGCTCGCCACGCCTGTTCGCTGCCGAGCATGAACGAGACCACGCTCGGCAGCGACAAATCCTCTCCTACCACCATCGCCAGAGTGCGGCTCTCCACCTCCCACGCAGCACACTCAGAGAGAGTGTGTTGCGCGGTATCTTCCTCAGCGCCGCACTCATGGCAGGCGGCGGTCGGCTCCCTGCGAGCGATCCGGTGCAGGTACCACCCAAAACAACCGTGTCCGGTCAGCACCTGCACCAGCCTGAACGACAGGGAGTCCCATCTCCTCCCAATCCATTCCCGCAGGACCGGGCGGACGGCGTTAACGGTGTGTGTTCCAAAGCGCGCGTACTCCAGGTTCTGTATCCACCTCTCTGTCACCCCCTACCGCAACTCTTTCCTCCTACTCTCTATCTCCCTGGGAGCCGGTGGCTCCCCACTACGTTTCCTCGCCGCCGTGAATTCGTATACGGCGGCGAGAACTCCTGCCTCCAGCTCCCAACGAAGGGAGCCAGCGAGCGTGAAGGCCGCCGCCGAGGACACCGTCCGGTACGCCCGGATCGCCCTCAGCGCCACCATGCGCTGCGCATTGCGAAGCGCGCGCACGTTGGTGGCCTCGAGGGCGTCCGCCCAGACCGGTGCCCCGTAAGCGGCCATCGCCCGTACGACTCCCATATACAGTCGCCGGAACCAAACCCCCGGCCCCCCAATATTGGGGAGCAACCGGCCGAGTGCCGCCGCCGCCCTAGCAATTCGCGGCCCGAGCGCCGCGAAGTGGGGCTCGAACCACCAGCGCCTGTCCAGGGTGAGGCCCAAGTACTTCATTTGGGCCCCCACCCTGACCCGGGCGCCCTCCACCATAATGTGGGCCCCAGGTAGTGGCCCCTGCCGAGGCCCATGAAAAAGTATGGCCTCGGTCTTCTCGAAGGCCACCCTGAGGCCCAACCTCCTTATGCGCCTGACCACGAGGGTTGTGGCCATCGTAGCCAGGCGCTCCACCTCCTTCCAATCCCTCCCGTGGGCTACGACTAGGGTATCATCCGCATAACAGATTAGGCGCGCTCCATATGGGAGCACGCCGCGGTGCACCCAGTCGTAGCCCATGTTCCACAGGAGCGGCCCCAAAACCGACCCCTGTGGAACCCCCCGCTTCGTCGCCCGCCGGACCATCCGCCCGTCGCCATCCACATAGGCGACCTCCCTGTCCTCGAGGTACGCCTCCAACAGCCGCCGCAGATATGGGGGCACTCCAAAATAACGGAGCGCCTCCCGAATGACCCCGTGCGGTAGGCTGTTGAAGGCGTTGGCAATGTCCAAGGACACCGCCAGCACCCTTTCCCCCTGGGAGGTCGCCTGCATGGACAGCGACTTGAGGAGGCACAGGGCGTCTACAGTAGAACGCCCTGTCGGGAAGCCGAACTGCGCGTTCGATAAATTCGGCCCCGCTCCCTCTAAGTGCTGGACGAAACGGGAAGAGACGACCCTTTTCAGCACTTTCCCGACGTCGTCCAGCAGGACGAGGGGCCGATACCCGGACGCGCAGTCCGGAGGGCGGCCCTCTTTTTCCATCAGGTGGAGCCGCCCAAGCTTCCAGGGCTTTGGGAACCGTCCAACCGCTAAACACCGGTCGAACAGCTCCCAAAGTCTCCCCCAAGATGACCCAGCGCAAGGCCGAGTACCCGACCCGAGACCCCATCTGGGCCGGGCGCTCTCCGCCGGTTCAGGAGGCGTTCGACAGCCCCTCCTCATCTCCTCCTCCGTAATCGGAGGAGGACTGTCAGACGCCTCCTCAAGATCCGCCCGTGGCGGTAGCATCGAAGGAGCTGGTAGCGGGGGAGGGTCGGGGAATAATTCTCCCACGACCCTCGCCACCACCTCCGGCTGGAGGGTCTTCGTCACCGGAGGCGCTCAGGATCGTAACTTCTCGCGTACGATCCGATACGGACGCCCCCAAGGATCCCCCTCCAGCGTTTGCAGCAGCTCCTACCATGCCGCTTCCTTTGCCCGGCTGATGGCAGCCTGCAGGGTCTTCCTGTACTCCCTGTAGCTGTCATACAGCCGGACCTCCGCCTCGAGGTCCCGGTGCCGCCGGCGGCGGCTGTGCCCGAACGGCCGCCGGGCCGCGGTACAGGCCGCCCGGAGATCGGCGATCTCCGGCGATCACCAATACACCGCCCGTTTGTCTGGGCGGTGTACGCTCCGTGACATCGACGCGTCACAAACCTCCGTGAGGGCACCACAGAAGCGGGCTGCGGACGCGTCAACATCGTTCTGCGAGGGGAGCATGGCCCACGGCTGGGCGATGGCCGCCTCTTCCGCTAGTTTGCGGTTGATGCGGCTCACCGCCCAACAGGGGAACTTCGCGCCCCTCTGGTGGCGGGTGCTGATGCCGGCTTGGGAGGTGGAGACCTCACACCTGATATATCGGTGGTCCGATAGGGTCTCCACCTCCTCAAGCACCCTCCACCCCCGGACACGGCGTGCGACAGACGGAGTGGCAAACGAGACGTCTACCACAGACCCCCGTTCTGTCGCACGCACGTGTAGACGTCCCCCTGGTTGAGGAGGGACAGCCCCGCTTCGGCTGCCCACTCCTCAACGGCCACGCCCCTCAGATTCGTGGCTGCCGCTCCCCAGGTCCTCGATTTAGCGTTTAAATCGCCCATGAGGACCACGGGGAGCGCCGACAGCCGTCTGACAGCTCCTTGCAAGGAGCCAGGGAACACCTCAAACTCCCATAGGGGCTTGTTAGGGAAGAAGTACACCCCCACAATGACGTACTCTCCCCAGACGGCTGCCACGAACCCGGCACCCCTCTCTCTCACCGCTAGGGGCGAACCTCGGCCGGCCACGATCGCCACAGAACCAGCCCGATCCCCAGCCCAGTGTGGCTGGGAGGAAACGTAGTACGGCTCTGCGGCGACCGCGAGCCCGATACCCCACTCCGCCATTGACTGCACGAACAAATCCTGTGCAGCGGCGGAGTGGTTTAGGTTCGCCTGGAGGAAGTTGCTATTGGTGTGCACCATTACTGGTCCATAGCAACTTCCTTCTGCCTGGTGACGATCACCGTCGGGCCTGTTCCCGTGACGGGAAGATCCCTACCCTTCGTGGGGGGGGGGGGGGGCTGCACAGTCAGCTCCCAATCACGTGCTCTGCGGGCTTACCCGCTTCGGCGCAGATGGTGCAGCGGGCCGCTTCCGCCTTGCACTCGGCCACTTTGTAGCCCGCTGCGCCATAACGGTAACAACCCTCGCCTCTGCTGGAGGAGGAAGGCCACTAGGGGCGGGTGTGCCCCAAGCCCATGCACTTAAAGCAGCGCATGGGCTTCTGTTCCAGCGGCTGCACGCGCGCGACGCTCCATCCGACCAGGAGCTTGCCGGCCTCCACAAGCTCCCTGGCCGCCGCCGCGGGGAGCGTCATGTGCACCGCACTCAGACCCCCCCAGTTCCTTCTTATCTCCCCCACCCTGAGGTCGGCCAGGTCGCACTTGGCCTTTGCCGCCACGACGGTCATCACCTCGTCCCGGGACACCGAATCGTCAAAACCGACGATCCGGATGTCCACTTTCTTCGTCGGGATGACGACCGTTGAGACTCCGGCTAGCACCACCTCGAGCTTCCAGGCCAGTTCGGCGGCCTTTTCCTTACCCTGGCCTGGAAGCTCAATCTTCCGGGACCCCGTGGCCGTCGGCCTCACCGGCACATCACCAATGCCGATGTTGAGCAAGGCCACGTGCTCCCGCGCCTTAATTAGCACCTCCCTATAACCAACTCCCTTGCTGGCCGCGTCATCCTGCAAGGTTAGGATGACCACAGCCGATTGGGGGGCGGGAGGTAGCTTCGGCCCCGCGGGCGGGGCCTTAGGGGCCGTGGTGGGGGCCTTTGGCACCGCAGCCTGGGTCCTGGCCGTCTTCTTTTTGCGGCCCACAACTGTGGACCACGCAGTGCCATCCGTCGCCACTGCCGGCCCCGGCAGATCGACCCAGTTGACGCCCAGAGGGGCTGCAATAGGAGCCGGAGGCGCCTTCGCGGTCGTCTGCGCTGCACCTGTCGCACCACTCTGCCTCTTGTCAGCCGCCAGAGACAGGCGAACATTCACCTCCGGGGGAAGGCGCCTCGCTACGCTCTCCAGGCGTGCCCTCAGCATGTTAGCAAGCGACGCCTGGGACTGTTCCATCCGGGAGATCACCTCGGTAAGGGCCTCCTTCCACTTATTGGGAGGCTCCAACACTGTCAGTGCTGGCATGGGGGGAGGAGGCGGAGGCATCATCTTTTTGGCGTTAGCCTCCTGCCGCCACGCCAAGACTTCCGCCCTCAGGTCTGCGACCTTTCGGCGAAGGTTCTTCGCCTCTCTTTGGAGCTTCCGGTTTTCCTCCCCCTCCGTACGCTCTGCGAGAGATTCTACAACCTCTTGGAGGGCCCTGGCGGCGGCTTTGAAAGCCTTAATACAAGGGCCCGACAAGTTCTTGGACTTTTTGACCGTCTCATAAATGCAGGCTATGTTCGAGCCTGTGAGAGCCTTCAGGCATTGGGCGTCGAAGAAGTCCACGTCTATAGGCTCCAACTCTGAATCGGAGCTGGGCAGGGCAGAGCCGGCACTCGAATTGGCCGCCGAGGCAGCCACCAGAACGCAGAACCAGCGACAGAGCCAGAAGCAGACCTTGCGCTCACACCACCAGCCAGGGCCCGGTCAAACGACCGTCAGCCTCACCCATAACGCTCCGACCACTCCCACACATCCGCGCAGTACCCCTCTGGTACGTGGTCACCTTCGGAACCGCCCCATCTTCCACCTCCGTGTCAGAGTCTTGAATTTTCCCGGTACTGCTAACGCGTCGTGCCCGGGAAAATCTCGTCACCCTCTGTGCACTCATGGTTGCCGGTGACCAGGGGGTCACTCAGCAACCAAGAGGCAAGGAGATCGAAGTCCAGATAACGTGCCAAGTCACAGGTAAAACAGAAACAATTGAATAACAAAGCCAAGTCAAAAGTTAAGAGAGATCCACGTCAAAATAAAAACAAGTCAAGTCGAATGCAAAACTAGTTCACAGTCCATAAACACGCCAAGGTCAGTAGAGGAATTCAAAACACAGACAAGAAAACCCATAAACCTCACAAGACTAACCAAAAACAAAAACAAACTCCAACGCAGGTAAGCTAACTTATTCATTAGTGTACCTACCCTACCGCGATGAATACTAACGACACGGAGCGAGCGCAAACATGTGCATCTCGCTAGAATACCGCGCGGACATTCCAACCAATTTCCACCTGAGCTATGTTTGTTTAAACAGCGGAGGCAAAACTTACCTTCATATTCTAGCTATATTTCTTCATTGCCTGAAATCTCAATTAAAAACTTTATGGACAACTACATAAGCAGTTTTAATTCATAGTTAACAAGAGATATAATTATGAAATTTCAGAATTCTTTAAACGAGATGAAAAGTGTGAAGTGGAGATACACGCTGACCCGAACCGTGCCCCATTAGTCCGCTTCTCAAATGTGAGTATGAGTATATTACCTACTCTACATAATACACTTATGTATATACTAATATATAAAGCTGAAAAGTTTTTTTGTTTGTTTGTTTGTATGGTTGAACGCGCTAATTTCAAGAACTACCGGTCCGATTTGAAAAATTCTTTCGCTATTAGATAGCTCATTTATGGAGGAAAGCTTTAGGCTATATATTATCACGTTAAAATAGGAGCGAAGCACCAATGAAGAATGTTTCAAAATCGGGCTATTTTTTCCTTTTCAAAGCTTTCGCTGCGTATTAGCGTTAGTATTACATACGTTGCCATGGTAACGTGATAACTTTCTATCGCAAATATTTTCAGATTTTATTTTGTGTTCCTATTCAAAAAGTTTATTCTACGTTAATTTTGTTTCCAATTTTTAATTATATGTGATACGTTTCTATCGCAAATATTACCAAAATTTATTGTATGTACCATCGAGGAAAACTAAAATTATTTCAATATAAATTACGGAAATGTGAACACTATCTCCAACACCTGAATTGTTAAATGCGATAAACATAAATAATATTGCCAAACAGACTCTGCATTTACTTAGACATTTCTATATATTGTGGAATCATTTCCTAAGGATTGTTATGATTACAATAACAAACCTAACTTTATAGTGTGAACTTTTATTTAAACATATCCATAAAATGCAAAACGTGTAGTGAACGAAGTTGTGTTGATAATTTTATTTTAAGATTTAGTTTATCACGTGATATAGATTCGGTTCGTACTAACAATTCTCATCTAGTACAATCAAAACATATGTCTCATTTTAAAAATATGTCAATTCAGCTTATTCGCAAGATTTACATATGGGTTATTTTACTAATGAGAGCATAGTTTTATTTGATTGAAGGTCCACTTTAGTATTCATAGATTTATTACTTAGTGATACCCGTAATTAAAAAAAAAATGATAAAAAATCTACTCGCCCCCCTTTTGTAATAAGCAATGGTATCATTATTGTTACTTTGGATTTTAAATACAACTAAAAGTGATTATTTTTAATGGTTAGAATTTTAAAATCGACTTCTACAACAAAATGTAAAAAAATTACCAAAAAGTCTACTATGTAGGTATCTACCTAGTCTTGGACTGTAATCCAGTATCAACATTACAAATTTTCTATTGGATTTTGAGCAGTTCAAATAAAATTAATATTGACCCTCACGAAATAAAAGAATACGGTTTGTTAATTGCAAAATTTTCAGTTAGCAATCATTTAAAATATTACAAGTGAGTTTAAATTCTCATCCTTTTTGAAGTCCGTTAAAAAGTTAAGCGTACTTGGAATAATGAAAAGTGGTACTACTAAAGGAAATAACGAAAAGAAGTATGAATAATTATAACCAGTATAATAACGTTCGCACTATTGGAAATTTAATCCAGCCTTATAAAAAATATACATACCTATTTTTACAGACGTACGGCATGTTACCCTGTGATGAAGAGGATTCGGATCCTATAGAACATTTGCCGGCTATCTCGCGGCCTTCGTCGTCAAATTTAGGTAAATAATGATAATTTTTACTACACACAAATTAATGGATGCATGAAGGACCTTTCCTTTTCCATCCTTTCCTTACACCTGGATCTGGAAACTCTAAGCCGTATCTAAATATGCCTCTATAGATCCCATAACGGGCATGATAAGACTATACGGAAGTTAATAGATGACGTACAGAAGCAGTTTCTTTCTACGAAATTGGTAGTAAAGAGGGACTTTAATGCACACCACTACGTGTGATTGGTTTAATCTAGGATGGACCATGCAGAACAAACTACTATCAATGTATTCATTAGTTCATTATTTATTAATCGGCACCCACCTCCACTCGTTTGGCTTCAAGAGATATTCAGTCTCGACGAGATGGTGCGTGACGAATAGTTTGGATCCGCCTTCAGCCACGAATACCACGCTATAATCAGATGGAAAACACCGCTTGGTCAAACTCATCTTTTCTATTACCTTTCTCCCGAGTCTTGTCCCAAGTAGCACCACCAGCAATTTCAAGTGCGGTATTGCCACTGCGTTGTTAACTCGATTGGCAGAGACATCAATATCCTTCAATAAGTCCACAGTGTGCGGCAACTCCTTGATGCTTTCTAATTTGATTAGTACAAATCGATCTATCTTTCCGAGTCTCCTAGCCAATGGAGCGATAGATCGGTGTTCTTCGATAGTGCGACGGGTACAACTGTTCGTGATACTTGTGTCGCCGTACCCACATAGAATCCTCGAGTTTCTTAATATCGCTCTGACGTGCGACTTTTTCATGTTGGTTTCAATTCATATCTACTTTCATGAAGTATGTAATAATTTGGTTCACCCATTCTGACGTGGATCGTTCATGTTTTAATTCTTCGTCAACTTCATCTTGGATTTGGAAATGGATCTGGATCATTTCGAGTTCAGTTTGTACCAAACTAGCACCAGACAGATGAGTTCCAGCTTTTTCATGACTTCGAGTTCCAACATCTTAGACTTCGAAGACTTAATGGAGCTGATCATTATGGCACGTGATACTGAAAGAACGCACAATTGTACCTTTTCCAGTCCTCCAATGTTTCAAGGTTTCGTATTTGCAGCTTTCAAGATCGTGGGTACCAAAGCAACGCCTTTCAGCCCTTCAATGTTATATGGGCGAGCATCTTTAACAAGACTTGTAAATCTGCTGTAGTGTTGTAAATATGCTGTAGTCACATACGATGAGAGGGCAGCAGCCGGTTTTTGCTCAACAGGCTTTCCGGCCGGCTCCTAGGGATTATGTCTGCTTGGAATGTATTGACGATCTAGGGTCGCTCTGAATGCAGAGCGGTAATGTAAGCCACGGTACACGATGTTGCGGTGACTGTAGTGACGGCTGTTACTTTACTTACTTCCACGGGTAGTCTTGATTTTTTGAGTTGTCACGAATTTGAATGAGAGTCTCGTAGTTCGCTGATTTTGAGTGAGCTTAGCGGGGTAGATGATTTGGTACAACGTCTGACGCACCATTTGTGTTAGCTTTTCAAAGAGGGCTTCCCTGAAGAATCATTCAGGAAGTCTCGGGTGGAAGTAACACACCTTTTGCGGTTAATTTCAGGATGGTCGCGTCCTCGCTTCTGGGTTACTTTTCCTCCATTTCTGCTTCCTGGATGGGTAGATATGTGCTTTATCATACAGTGTAGCATACCCGAGGTAATGATCTCATTTCCGAAACGCGATAACACAAAATAAGGTTACTGTGTCGGGTTGTCATAAATAGAATAGTGAAAATTAAATTAAATTGTGAAAAAATAACAGTAAATATATTCTAGAAAATTAAGGTCAAAGTGTATCACGCCAAAAATTTGTGTACCATAAGCTGTCTTATGATCAGGTTTGAATGAGGTATAAAAAGTTCCCGTGGCTTCATCCATGTGAACTTGTTGATCATTTATCATTATCCGATTTTAAAAAAACAGGCCAAGATTACAGCTTGAATCATAGAAACTTAGTGAAAACTAAAACACT
>JACEII010000131.1:33046-81713 GCA_014332785.1 Antheraea mylitta
GATCACTACGCCCTCTCACTCGCACGCGTAGGAGGAGTGGGCGATCCGATGAACTCCGTACGTGTCCTCAACTTTTATATGTCCATCTTCGATAGGTCTATTCATCATGCGATCCACGTGTGAGCTGCATAGGTCGGACCAAGACTCCTCGAACCAGCGAAATAGCGCTAGGATATTTTTTTTTTTTTTTTTTTTTTTTCTATGCTAACACCCCAAATACTCATACGTTTCTGCGTTGCAAGTTTTAGTCAGCTTCGAGCTGGTGGCTTAGTATGCGTCAAGGTATATTCTTTCTATATCCCACGGGATGCGAGTTGTGTTTCTTTTGACACGTCTATTCTTTTCTTTTTGTACCTAGAGTATACATTACATACTTAATATATTATAACTTATAAATGTAATTTCTAAACAATCTGAACATGGCTCATTATATGCAACAACTATCTATCTCTTTGTATTGAAAAATCCTATTTTGGCTTTATTAGTATATTGTTGAATATTCAAATAAATTATACTTCTACAATCGAAACTTATACTCGTGGTAGTATAGAATTACAGATCTATTGATGCGATATTTGAGTTTTGCTGAAATTTTGATGTCACCGTTTTTTACAGATAATGTGACGAATAGGATTTCCACAACATCTTTCCAGGATGTTGAAGGTTTGCGGTCAATGCCTGAAACACCTACACCTACCACATACCCTACATTAAATGAATCAAGGTATTATAATCCATAAAATAACTAGGTTTCAGTAGTAAAAGGAAAAAATAGTATATTTAATAGAGGAAATATCAATTTTCGATTTCGGCTTACCGGTTTATAGTAAATTTATTATTAAAGAACAGATCTATATATTAATACATGAAGAAAAAAAATTGTCCCCCTTTTTAACCTATTTGCCGTTAACGGGTGAACTTGAAATTTGGCATAGTTAAAGTTTATATGGCGGAGAAGTGCAGAAAGTTATTTATTTTATATAAAGTGCATTAGAAGTACATTAAATTTATTAAAATAAGCACTAGTCACAGTAATGCTTGAATTTTACACGACATATACACACATGTAAATAAAAAAGACATTTTGACAGCTGTTAATAGTTACGAACTTCAAAAAAATGTTGTGAACTGTGAAGGAGGTTGCTATGCTGTGTGTATTTTTTAACTGTTACGTTCCAATTGTCATGTTTTATCCTACATTCAACAATAATATTATAATATATAACTATTATTGTAATGTTTATTATTTTTTAATAAAAAGATGGGCCAAATAATACTTTGTATAATCAAAATAAGAATTTTGTTCATAAAAGTAATCCATGACTTAGACCTCCGCGGTTACAATGTTGCAATTTAACCTCATGTATCAACAAAAAAGAATTTATTTTCAAATGCTAATGGTAGTATTAAAAACGTCTTTGTCTTGGTTTCACCATTTGATTGTATTATGCATCCATTACTTTTCCAAGCGATAATACTGGACATATCACTATTTCTCAGAATGAACAGACTACATTTAATTCATTATCATCCAGAAATAGCGCCCGTGGTGTCGTATAAAATTCATTGAAAATTGTGTCATGGGTTGCTATAAATTTCTTTATTTTCGTAAAGTTATGTTTGGTTAAAATTTGAGCTTTACCACGTGGTTTCTAATTCCAATTTATAATTAATTTTAATTTTCATTTACGCATAGATCTTTTTTAATGATTATATAATAAAGATCATTGCAAATGGCAAATAACTAAGTAGCCATTATGAAAACCTTTGATTATATAAGTATACCCTTTGACAAAAGAACTCTAATAAAGTTCAAACTTTAAAAAATCAATTAACTATGGTCGAATGTCGATCACTGGGCGCCCACTAGTATGATTTAATTTGTACAATACATTTTACTATACAGAATATAAGTTAATATATAAAATAAATACATTTTGCATGGCGACACTTTGATGGAGCAGGCCCACAACGGTAAGGCACCAATGCTCTTACTGCCGTTTTATTCTCAAAATTTGAATTGGTAACTCACTAGCACAGGAGACTTTCCTGCTTGAATTCAAAACATATAGACATGAATTGCATAAAAATTGTAATGCACTCTAAATCAATTTTTTATGTAGAATTGTTATTGTAGTAAAGAAAACTTATTAGGTATTTTGTTTGTAACGCGTGTCTGAAATGTGTTAAAGATAGTTTTAACTCTATATAAAGCCACTGAATTTTTCAAGAATCACCTTAAAACGTTGAAATCACTTAGCTTTAGTCAATTGGTCGTATTTTCTGTGCAATGATACACTCTATATAGGATCATGCTCTCTCTAAATAACAAAAACAATACGGCATTGTTAAGCACTAAACAATACTTTCAAATTGTCATGATTAGTAAGACCTGGAGCTGTGTAGATTCTAGTGTATGTTGTTTTGTTGTTGTATAATCTTACACATATCATGATTAACGTACGTAAATTCTTAGAATGTCCCTCCTTAGTTTGTTGTGTGATTAACTTTGCATGTGTTTACCTCAGCCTCTAGGCTATCGTTAGGTTGTTATACGTTATTATAACCTTAGTTGCTTACAAACTTTTAAACTGTTAACATCGTGAGTAAAAAAATTATGTATTTACCGAAAAGATTTATTATTAATACGGTAACAAGATAACCTAAAAAAAACTAAGAAGCTAACAGACTATACGCAATAAGCGTTATCCTTGAGTTGTTTTTACGTTTGTAGTTTTTGCATTATTTTAATATTAATTAGTAAATATATATTAGAATACTAAGATAATCTACATTTTTTTACAGTCCGCTTAATTCTAACCCTATAAAATGCCCGTCTTTTGTGTTGGTTGTTGTTACACTGTATGTTAAAAAAAAAACTACTTTTTCTGAGCCTAATAATTTAGAGCAGTGGTGACTGCTGTTTAGTTGCCTCTTGTGAAATGATATAAAATGTCTTAAGAATTTCATATACGTCCGCAAAAACTTAAATAATCCCAGGGCCTAACCAAGTTGCTTATCTACAATCACTAACGCATATAGAAAACGGAAAAAATGTATGGAGATGACATATCTGAACGCTATATCACGTGATCAAAGCGAATAAAATAGAAAAGTGCTAACGTTTACAAATAATCTATCTCTTGAAAAAATGGAATAGAACGCGAGCGATTCTCTTAGGCCGATAGCTAAGTGCCATACATTTCCTAACCAAGTCGCACTTTTGACGATCGCTAGAGATAAGATATCGACCGTTTAAATGGCTAACTGAGCAACCTCCAAACCCTGTAGAAAGCGCTTAAAACATGGCGGCGCCTTTACAATCAGCTGTGTGCTAGAGATCGGTGAGTTGTTTGAAATTCATTTATACGAATTTCAAACAATCAATCAAATGAAATCTTTTGGAATGCATTATTTGAACATATTGTAGTGCGCTTTGAACGAAAAGTGTTGCTGAGATGAAATAGGAAAAATAATATTTATATATCTATACATATAAAAATGAAGTGTCTGTATGTAATATTAAAGTTGAAAAAAATCATTGATTGGGTATGAAAGTATACGTTTCTGATAACAAAAATGCATTTTTTTTAAATTTTGTCGGTCTGTCTGTCTGTCTGTATGATGATCTAGCGATGTAAGATTTTGTGTCAATGTATCGCGTGAGCAACGCACTCAAGGGCTCCACGCTTAGGAATCGGACCTAGGCTTGAGCCGCTGCCGAGGGGGGCTAATCTGGTCCGAGGGGGGCCTAATCTGGTAAATGGCAATGTATATTAAATGCAATATAAGTGTAAGTCTTTATAATAAAATTTTAAGTTATTGTTTCATTAGTTCCTTATACAGTGTACGTGAGCATTAAGGTAGCGCGTGCGGATCTGCGCGTACAGCTAGTCTAGAAATAAAAGGTAAACTAAAATAATGTACAAGTATGTCTGTTGGGTAGGTAGCTATTTATTCGTAAGAAAAAATGATTATTTAATAAGTTATTGTATTGTATAATAAAACTTATTCTTCAGGTGGCTCTGGATATTCACAATACCCTTAGCTCATGACTCCCATTCTTGATGCAATAAAAACTCCAGACAAGAACTATACGCTCAAAAACATGTGTAAGCCCGGAACTTTATTAGGCTATGTTTTAGCTTAGTGAAAATCCGTTGGAGACGTCTAGATAGAGATAGGCTCCTAGACTATCATCCTCATGTAGTTTGTAATATTATAATGGTATGTTGTGCGTTACACAACATATCTCTGAAAGGTGGCTTACCACCACCAAACTGCTGCACATGAAGATAGAAATAATATAGCAATGTAAGATCTCACATCCCCTGGAGGTAATGACATAATCAAAAACAGATCCATGCTGAATTGTTTATTGAGTAGGTTACTATAAATGTATTTCAAATAAATTAAAAAATATGCACAACAAAACAACAATAAATTACAGATTAATATTCAAAAAGATGTATTTAATAATATACTAAGTTATGTTGCACACAAAATAAGATTTTAATTTAATCATGTATATACCAATTTTATGTACAAAATTCCCAAAGTGTTAGTGCGATTAACTCCTTAACCAAATCTTTAAGTAAAAAACTTATTTATCAAACAATCCCTGTATATTAATTACCCTATTAGTATAATAGTTAGATTTTGCTCTTAGATTTGTTTGATATTATGTATTGTATCTATTTTTAATTAGGTAGTGGAAACATTATTTTCATATTTTTAAGATGTTCAATAGTATTTAAAAAAAAATATTCACCTGCATTATGTTTCGAATAAAAAAAAGGTTTATTAACAGTATTTATAATAAGTTATTTCAATTTGAACTTTAAAATTAAACTTTCAATACAAAAAATAATTTACTGTATTTATTATAATTTATTATAATACTTGTTTGTTTATTATAATAGTTGTTGAGAATGCATAAAATTTAATATATATAATACATATGTATGTGTGAAAAACAACGTGCTTTTCTTTCTGAACCTGTAGTTTTAAAATCTAAAATGAAGTTTTTTTTTAATATTATATCATGCGATCAGTCCTTCCGGCTATGAGCAGATAAGTTGAATGAATATCGTGCGTGAGGAGATATTCCACAATAGGAATATCTTCCACAATTAATATATTGGCTCATTCAACGCCGCCTAGATCCAGGGTTCTACGCCGTTTTAGGCGATTCACACAATCAGGTAATGTAAGCTGCACAGCCAACTGATTAGGATGGTTAATCAGTCTTGTCTTGTATTTATTTGCAAATGCCTTAATTTTGTCCTTTACTTTTGGCATGTTTAGGTAATTCTATACTTCACTGTTTCTAGTGAACCAGGGAGCATTGCTTATTTGCTTGAGGATATAGTTTTGTGTCCTTTGAATCTCATTTATGTTGGATTCGCAGCAGGCTCCCCACAACTGAATCCCATAGGTCCAGATTGGTTTTATAACAGCCTTGTAGATTAAGAGCTTGTTGTCAATCGACAGTTTTGAGTTTCTTCCCAGAAGCCAGTACAGACCCTTGTATTTGAAATTGACCTCTTTGCGTTTTGTTTCTATATGTTTCTGCCATGTCAACCGGTGATCCAAGTGTAGTCCAAGGTATTTGACTGTATCACACTGAGGTAACTCTCTACCACTAAGGTTAACAGGAGGACAAGTTTCTCTACGCAGGGTGAAAGTGGCTTGCACTGATTTATTAGCACTCACTTTAATACGCCATTTATCGAACCAGTTGCTTATTTCATTGAGGCTTTGCTGAAGTTTCGCAGTAGCACTTTCAGGGTTTGTACAAGAGGCTAATATTGCCGTGTCATCTGCATAGGTAGCGATTGTAACTCCAGGTGTTAGTGGCAGATCAGAAGTGTATATGGTATACAAAACTGGGCCAAGTACGGAGCCTTATGGCACACCAGCAAGTATCTCATGAAAACCTGATGAGCAGTCATCTTCTCTAACTTGGAATATCCTATCGTTGAGATATTATTCAAATATTTGGTAGAAGCTATGAGGTAGCAGTAGCTTAATTTTATAGAGTAACCCCTTATGCCAAACCCGGTCAAAGGCCATTTGGATATCAAGGAACGCTGAAGTGCGATATTCTTTCTTCTCTAAACTATTGCTGATATGTTTGCTCACCCTGTGTATCTGTTCAGTGGTGCCATGCTCAGGTCTGAACCCAAATTGGTGGTCTGGGGTTACAGAGTTTTCATACATAACATGTGAGAGTCGTCGAAGTAATATATTTTCTAAGACTTTAGACATTATAGGGAGTAAGCTTATTGGCTTGTAAGATGATAGATCATATGCGGGCTTCCCAGGTTTATGGACAATGATTACTTGTGAGACTTTCCATAGTGAAGGGAAGCAAGATGTTCTGATAAAGAGAGTAGTTAGATATACTATTGCTTTACGTGGAAACTCTGACAGGACCTTTTTGTCTATGAGGTCAAATCCTGGTGCTTTCTTATTATCTAGTTGGCTGATGGTTCTTGTGACTTCTCCTGGTGTGACTACTTTTATAGGAAGATTAAGTTGGAAGTCTTGCTGCAGGATCTGGTCTAAGTCAATTTCATTAAGGTCAGCAGTGGGTTCGTTAGGAACAAATACTTTGGCTAGGTGATCAGCAAATGCTATTGACTTTTCCTGTTTAGTTCTGGCCCACTTGTTTCCTTCTAGTCGTATAGGTGGCTTTGGGTTTATTGGCTGGTTCTTACTTTTGCACGCCTTCCAGAGGGAGTAGTCTGTATTTGCAGCAGCAGTTAGTGACAATAGGTTTGACTCAATTGTGGCGTTTTCCATTTCTTTTATTGTTTGTTTCAGGATTTTACCATAATTATTGTATGTCCTCTTATCATTGGGATGCCGGCTCAAGTGCTACACTCTTCGTATCATCTTTTTCTCCACGATTATTTCTTTAATTTTGCATGGTACATAAGTCTGTCTTACATTCTTAGGTTTTATCTCTTCTGTGCTACTCCAACAAGCTTTCTGTACTGCAACTGTAAGTTTTAGGACTGCATCATTAATCTCATCCTCATATTTTAGGGAGATCTTTAAATCCAAGGAGTCCTCTACCAGGGATCGAAATAAATTCTAGTTTGTCTGATTATTATACAGCCTTGGTTTACTCTGATTTTTCAAGACATTGGCACTGATTGTAAGTGTAACAGGAATGTGGTTTGAGGATTCATCTAGGGAAGAGTCGATTTGGTAGAATAGTCTAGAGAGCCCCTTTTTTTACATGGGGAAATCCCTATGTGGATACCCACCTCAGCCGGGCTGCTGAGGGTGGGTTATGTCTGACTTGCACGGACTAAAACCCCATGGTGCCTTCACTCACCTATAGGCCGGGAAGTAGGAGCTGCCACTGGCAATGCGTCTACTCCCCGGCAAGTGAAGGCCCCTCATCAGGGGCCTCTTCGCAGTCGAGGGGTCAGAATGGTAGACCTCTCAGGGGAGGGCGACAGTTGCCCTCCCCGACGATCATGGGAGGCGCATCGGCACAATGCGCCTCAACTACACAGGCCTGTGCAAATAACTGCCAGGGCGATAGACGTGCCCGTGTCCACCGCCCGCAGGCCTTTTTTATGGCGGCATTAAGTCATTGTTGACCTTGCGCCGCCGTGGTCGTCGACCGCGGGAGGGGAGCTGACTGGTCTGCTCCCTCTCCCTCTCCGCTGCCTCCTTTACTTGCATAACCGCCTCGCAGTAGGAGGCAACGGAATCCCATCCGTTCTCGTTCTCGACCATCCTACAGATGACGGTCCTATGGCCGCGATGAGCTCACGACGTAGCGTGTTCCAAGCAGCACACTCGGCAAAGGTGTGCTGCGCAGTGTCTTCCGCGCAGCCACAATGGTGGCACCCTGGCAGCAGCTCCCGGCCTATGCGGCACAGGTAGCTCCCGAAGCAACCATGCCCCGAGAGCATCTGTGTCAGCCTAAAGCTCAGGGTACCATGCCGCCTGGACAACCATTCGGCCAAGACCGGCCGAACGGCTTCTACAATTGTCACACCGGAGCTCGGCCGCTCAAGACGTAGGGTCCACTGTTGGACCACTATGACCTGAAAGAGCTGGGATCTCAACGCCTTGATCTCTGGAGGCGCAAGTCTGCGTCCCAGCTCCAGCGCCTCTACACGTCGTTGATAAAGCGACGCGTAGGCTCTCGCCTCCAGGTCCCATGGTGGGGATCCGGCAATCAGAGAGGCGGCTTCGAAGGATACCGTGCGGTACCCGCGAATGGCCCCAATGGCCAACACCCTCTGCGGCTTCCGCAATTGGATGATACACTTGGCCGCCAAGCCATACGCCCATGCTGGGGCCCCGTATAGGGCCATGGATCGCACGGTTCCAAGGTACAGCTTCCGGCAGGTGGAATTTGCCCCCCCCCCCCCCCCAGGTTGGGCAGTAAGCGAGAAAGCGCGCCCGCTGTGCTCATTAGACGGGGGGCCAGCTGCCGGAAGTGTTCTTCGAAGGTTCACCAGCTGTCGAGTAGAAGGCCGAGGTATTTTAACTTAGACCCAACACCGATGGACACGCTTCCCACGACTATCTGGGACGTTCTGGGTGGCGCTTTTCGAGGCCCGTGGAAGAACAGTGCCTCGGTCTTATTTAGCGCCACTTGCAGTCCCAGCCGCCGGATCCTCCCAACGACTTGAGCGACTCCTGCTGTCGCCAGGATCGCGGCCTCGCGGTGCGTCTTCCCCTGGGCCGTCACTAGCGTGTCATCAGCATAACACGTGACGTTGACGCCCCGGGGAAGTGCACCACGCAACACCCAATCATATCCAATGTTCCACAGAAGGGGGGCCAGGACAGACCCCTGTGGAACACCGGATACCACCTCTCGTCGGAATATTTCCCCACCTCGACCCGGGAAGGTAATGTACCTCTCTGAGAGGTACGCCCGAACTACGCGGTGGAGGTAGCAGGGCACTCCGTGATATTGGAGAGCCTGTACGATCGTAGGCCAGGGTAAGGTGTTGAACGCATTGGCGATGTCCAGAGACACTGCCAGAACCACTTCACCTTGGGCGACTGCTTCCTCCGCCAGGATTTTTACTCGTATCACCGCGTCCATCGTGGAACGCCCTTGACGGAAACCGATCTGGTTGTCTGCCAGGTCCGGCCCAACTTCTGTCAAGTGCCGGACGAGGCAGCCTGCGATTACTCGTTCGCAGAGCTCTGCCACCTCGTCCAACAATACTATGGGCCGGTAGGCGGATGGACTTTCCACCGGGGTCTAGAGAGCCCCTTCATTAAGAAGAAATCCAAGACATCTGGCAATTTATTTGGATCGGTCGGCCAGTGGGTAGGCTCAGGCGTTGCAATTGTTGTAAGATGGTGCCTATCAACACACTTTTTAAGTTCTCTGCCTCGTGTAGTAATTAGTCTAGAGCCCCAGTGCAGACGCTTCGAGTTTCAGTCTCCACCGGCTATGAAATGAGGACTTAGACTTTTGATGTAAGCACTAAAGTGTTCTTCTGTGATTCTGTGCTTTGGAGGACAATACACAGATGAGATATTGAAGTCGCCATTTCTATCCCCGATATTTACCGTGGTAGCTTGGATATGGTCCGTTTGGAACTGAGGAATATAGTGTTCAATTGAGGACCTAATTAAAACAACTGTTCCACCATGTGCTGTTCCACCATGTGCAGTGCCATCTGGATGGTTAGTTACATATATATTATAATTCCTTATATTTATAAGACTCCTGTTAGTGAAGTGAGTCTCAGATACAAGTAAAATATCTAAGTCATGGATTTCTAATAGGGTTTTAACCTCCGTTTCGTTGGGAGTTAGACCGTTTATATTCCAAGTGGCTATTTTTAGTTTATTTAGTTCGATGACAATTTATTGACCAGTGTTGACAAGAGTTCCAACATGGTACTCATTTGTTGTAAGATAATATCCATTTTTTGGGATTGTTTGATGAATAATTCCTCTATTCTTGTGTAAGATGTTTGTTGATGGGTTTCTAGATCAATCTATATAAACCTCACAGCCTTTATAGTTTGAGGGATGAGGGCCATGACAAAGAGCACATGTAGCTGGAGTGGAGCGATCCACCTTTGGACAGTTTTTTCAAATGTGATTCTGCACATTTAAGATAGCGAACTGGCCTCATACAGTAATTTTTGGTGTGTCCATACTGTTGACACCTTTGACATTGGACTAGGGTATTCCTTTTTTTTGGGTCTTCTATAGTGACAACTTCGTGATAGATATATCTTATTTGCTTAGCTGCTTCGTTATTAGATCCTGATTGGAGATTTACAAAGAATGTTGTAGTAGGCTTTTTGTTTGGTCCAAATCTAGCATTGATGATGCTCCCAATCACAAGGTTTCCTGTTTCTTCAAATACAGCTTTGATATCCTGATGTGGGGTTGTGTGGTGTAGGTTCTTAATAACAAGTCTACAGTTTATTTCGTCTTTTCTATTAAAAGTATGGCCAATAAGACCTTTCCCTCTAATAGCTGATATTAGCTTTTTGTAGACTTCTGTATCTTCACTCATGATTCTTATTTGGTTTTTGTTTACAATTTTATATGAAATGTTTCTCTTGTGGCTACTGTCTCCAAGTATTCAGTAAGTTTGTTTACATTCTCAATACCATATAACACGATAGGAGGAGGTTTATAAGTCTTTATTTCCTTAAGCTTGTCTGCTTCTTGTGTATCAGCATTAGTAGGTAGTCCATCGAAACTATTTGACACATGAACAGATTCAGGTGACTGGGTGTTTGAGAACTTTCGTTTTTTATTAGGGTTTCTACTCACTGGTACTCTCTGCCACTCGGGTAAGTCAACAGGTCTCATATTGTTTTCTTGTTGAGAATTTTTGGGGTAATTTTCCGTATCAGCTGAGAGCTTAGTACTTCCGGTAGAAGCACTCCTTGGTCTATTGAAAAGACTTGGGTAGGTGCTGCACATATTTTTTGTTTTGACCAACTTGGCTTCCTGTTAAGGGTGATTGTGCTGCCTGTGGTGGAGTTGTTTGATCTTGTACTATTAGCTTCGTCATCATTTATTATGATTGTGTTTTGGATTGGATTAGTTGGGTTATTATTGAAATTTTTGTCCATTTTGTTCCCACGAGAATAGGACGAAATAAATGGTCATTCCCAGGGCGCCTATTCCTGAGAGAAGGCTTTAATATCAACGACAGTTCGCCTGCTATGTCGAGGTTGGTCGCTATAGACTGAATTCACCCATCAGTCATACATCCTCTTAGCACGTCTAAAAATGAAGTTAAGCAAAATAATTCTGCAAAGGTTAATAATAAAATATTTTTTTCAGTTTGATTGTGTAACATTTTATTATAAAAAAATCTTTGACACTAATAACAATCCTTAGTAAGTCAGAATCGTTGTAAGCCTTGCTTCATCAAAAATGTTAACAAAATTAAAAGGAATATAATATTCAGAAGCTGTCATATTTCTATCGAAGTATGTCAGTCACTGGCTAACGTTACGTATAAACTTTATACAGTGGATAAGGTCTGAATTTAAATTAAATATAATAATTAGGTAAACTTAACATAGGTATTTTATGGTAAAACAGAAATCTAATCAATAAAATAAACATAATTCGTTTTTTAAATCACATAATCAATCTATAACTATAATTTTTAACGAAAGTATCTCAAACCTTATACTGCGATTAACTAAAGTTAAAACAGGCATTTTATAGTTTTAAAGTAAAATTGAAACCTAATTAATAAAATTGAGATATTTTTTTTTATTCACACAATCAACAAAATAGTTTTTTAATAAATAAATTCAAAGAAATAGTATACTTTGTTATTTTATATGTTTACGAAAAACTCTCTATGTACTTGAAAAAAATCACATAGAGTAGAGGAACTACTGTGATGTCTATAATTAACTAAGACGGACCCAGCAGGTGATATAGCTGGCAGTATTGACGCTGATGCGGTGGCGGTTGGGGGTGTTTATACTAGAGGCAGACGTGAATGCTTACTGTGTTTACTGTTGTAGGTTGGTGGAACTCTATTCTTTCTGAAAATTAAAATATTATACGTGTAATACTCATATGAGCGATAAAATTGTGTCGTATATGGGCATATTTTATGTTAGTATAAAGTGGCAGATTTACCCTAAGGCCCAGAAGGTCCGGGCCTAAGCGGCCAATCGTGACAAAAATTCATTGATGATAACAAAAATAACTCAAAGTACGTGTAAATATTCTAAAGGATTGCGCACATTATGGTGGGCCGGCCGGATTGCAATATTCCTAAATCACTTTTGAAGTATTTATTTCGTTGATATAAAATGAGAATAAATTTGTAATTAAATAAATAAAAGCATTTTCAAGGTTTTATTTAAATGTGCAATTATCACTGAAACCTCAGAAAAAATAACTATCAGATATTATAGTTAACTATATTTCGGAATCGATTTCGATAAAAGTTGGCAATAAAGTAAATTCATTATGTACTCAATATGGTGGGAGCAAAGGAAGGGATTGCTGGTACTTAGTATATGGCCTAGGACCTAGGGTGGCTAAGACTGCAAACCTGCTACTGTTAGTATACCATTTATTAATACATATCGGGACAAAATAAATCTAAGCTAAACAACTAGTATCTTTTATACAGTATGTAGGAATAAATACCAACATTACATCATTTCAATTTTATATATTACTTAGTTCTAGAAATGGTAGCGATAATTGAAATATATAGTTATTATGTAATATTTATAAAAAATATTGAGGTAAAAAAAGATGAAAAGCAAAATAAAACTAACTTAAAATTCTCTATCTTATATACCTGCTTGACCAAAACAGTGGACCAACCCATTATATTTATAACATTATGATTGACTCATTTATAAAAAAATCGTAATTATATATTATTTAGACTAGCTGTACCCGCAGATCCGCACGCGTTTTTTTATAATTGTATTAAAGAATTATACAATTGTGAGATTATGTACAATTATAGAAGTGTTCTTTAAAAATAATTCTAAATACGACACGCACGTCACTTACGGCAACATGTTACGTGTACATTAGATATATAAATACTAAGAGCGTGCCAAATAAAGTTTATCAGCAACATATTTACCATATAACTACCTTAATGCTCACTTACCCTGTATAAGGAACTAATGAAACAATAACTTAAAATATTATTAAAAAGCCTTACACTTATATTGCATTTAATATACATTGCCATTTACCAGATTAGGCCCTCTCCGACCAGATTAGGCCCCCTCGGCAGCGGCTCAAGCCTAGGTCCGTTCCCTCGGCGTGGAGCCCTTGAGTGCGCTGCTCGCGCGATACATTGACACAAAATCTTACATCACTGCAACAACAGTACACATATCACCCCCTCGCACGTGCACGCATACACGCTTACACATGAAAGTGGAAGGGTTTTGTTTCTTTCCCTTATCGAACTGAAATACATAGTTTGGAAAATTATCCGATACGAAATATATATAAGAGTTGTTGAGGTATGTATGCTTGGTACACATATATGCTCCAACAACTCATATATGTATGAATAGTTAGCTTATGTCAGCTCACATAGATCGCGAATTGCACGTATTAGGCAACAGCCCAAGTTAAGATGTGCCGTGCACCCTTGAGCTAGTTGCTCAAATAGAATCGGCTGAGTGCCGCAAGCGCTCGCCTTAGTAGTCCGGTGAAGCTGTTAAGACCTTGCTGGGTCAATAGCGTAGTCAGCTCGAAAAAAAAAACATTGCCATTATATTTAATATTTTGCGACTACACAAAAGATAAACGCTTCTTTGTTCCGCAAGAAATTGTATTGTGGAACTCTTTACGCACCAATACGTTTATGATCTAAGGTCTTTTTAGGAAGACCTCTTGTTCAAAGTTACTAATCATTATAATGTCAAATTGTAAACAATAAGCTGATAATTATATGTCTAATTAAAAATAACAAATGAATTGAAATCTTACTAAATTTCATGCAAACAAAGTCGTTTTACCTAGTCTAAAGTCAGCTATCTGCCAATTTGTCTCATGAAAATCGGTCAAACCATTTTAGAGATAATACTGCGGGCGAAGCTACAGATAAGAGCTAGTCTATATTAAAATAAACTAAATTTGTTTTGATGTCCGCTATTTGTTGGTGAAAGCTCTGTGAAAATCGGTCCTACTGTTAGAAGATAGCATTGTGGACACAACCAAATCTAGTCTAATTTAGAGTAGCCTAAGTAACCTGCTGTAATTTCAGCTACGTGCCAGTGAAATTCCCGTCAAAACTGGTGCAGCCGTTAAAGAGATTACCCGGAACAAACATACATGTAGACAGACAGACCGACAAAAAATTCAAAAATTGCATTTTTGTTATCAGAAACATGTATACTTTCATACCCAATCAATATTTTTTTTTTACTTTGATATTACATACAGACACTTCATTATATATAATATGTATAGATATATAAATATTATTTTACCTATATCGTCTCAACAACACTTTTCGTTCTAAGCGTACTACAATATGTTCAAAGAATGCATTCCAAAAGATTTCATAATTTATACGAATTTCAAACAACACACCGATCTCTAGCACACAGCTGATTGTAAAGGCGCCGCCATGTTTTAAGCGCTTTCTACCGGGTTTGGAAGTCGCTCAGTTAGCCATTTAAACGGTCGATATCTTATCTCTAGCGATCGTCAAAATTGCGACTTGGTTAGGAAATGTATGACACTTAGCTATCGGCGTAAGAGAATCGCTCGCGTTCTATTCCATTTTTTCAAGAGATAGATTATTTGTAAACGTTAGCACTTTTCTATTTTATTCGCTTTGATCACGTGATATAGCGTTCAAATATGTCATCTCCATACATTTTTTCCGTTTTCTATATGCGTTAGTGATTGTAGATAAGCAACTTGGTTAGGCCTCCTGTAATAGTTTTTTAGGTAATGGTGTTAAATTTTATAACAAAGTCCCAAAATACATTACCGACTTGCCAGATAATAAGTTCAAGTGTTATGTCAAAAGAGTTTTAATTCATAAAGGCTATTACAGGGTGGATCAATATGTGAACGATGGCGACGTCTGGAAGTGAGGGCTCTCTCTGTGTATCCACCAAAAACGAATGTAACCTCATATGTTTTCTATGTTGCAATTATATTAAAAAAAATGTATTATGAAAAGATAAACCAGATCGAGTTTCTTACCGGTTATTTTCGATGACTGGATTGTTTTCCGAACCGGTGGTAGTTTGACATTCATAAGTGCCTTTTCAGGGCCTAAATTGAATAAAGAGTTTTTTGATTTTGTTTTAAATTACCTCTAATTATGTTAACATTCGCAAATAATTATCAAACTTGTCTACCTCTATCCTGACTAAGAGTCTACGTAGAAATATTCTTTGCTCGCTGACCTCGATTTCAGACAGCAAGTAGGAATGAAAAATATTTGGAGATCTAGATATGTGACTTGTTTTTATGTTGTTTTATTGCAGCTGGAGTGATGATAATGTGAGCCAACGGACACACGGTCCGTTCGAGTGCAATTTAATAAATTTCATATGGAATAGATGGTAAGTATTTGGAGTATTCGTACTCATTTAATACTCAAAATCGTATCATATAACACCCTTCATACATCAAGCAATAGTCCATACTAATATTATAAAGAGCTAAAGTTTGTGAGTTTGTGACTTTTTTTCGAAATGTCTACGCTATTGACCCAGCAAGGTCTTAACAGCTTCACCGGACTACTGTGAGTTTGTGACGTTGTAGGGGGTAATCTCAGGAACTACTAGTCCGATTTGAAATATTCTTTCAGTATTATATAGGTCATTTATCGAGGGTGGTTATAGGCTTATCATCACGCCAAGACCAATAGGAGCGGAGCACCAATGAAAAATGTTTAAAAATCTGGTTTTTTTCCTCTTGAGAAAATGGAAGCTCCGTTGCGTGTTAGCGTTAGCCCAAAGTAATTATCCCACTCGAACGAAAACGCGGGCAGAGGATAGTCATAAATAAACACCAAGTTTCCAACAACTACTGAGTTAGATAGTTTACGTTTTAAAATTCCAAACCATACAAATAAATTTTTGGATGTTTTTATCTATAACTTTGGGCTAACGCTAACACGCACCGAAAGCTTTGGAGGGGAAAAAACTACGATTTTGAAACATTCTTCATTGATACTCCTCTCCTATTGGTCTCAGCGTGATGATATATAACTTACAACCATTGTCGATAAATGAGCTATATAAAACTGAAAGAATTTTTGAAATCGAACCGGTAGTTCCTGAGATTACCCCCTACAACGTCACAAACTGACAACGTCATAAACACAAACTTTACCTCTTTATAATATTAGTATAGATGTAAAGTACCTGGAAGCCGGAGCCTAGCTGGGTTCTTTAAAAAACATTTTTAAATTAAAATAAACTATCAGGTTTGCTTCACAAAATTAGCATTTTCCATTAAAAAACATAAAAAAAAGATATCTCTTTGCTGTCACTGGGGTTAGACGGATTTCCGCTGCAGCCTATTTCCATCTAAACTATTTTTGGTTTGACTGCAGCGCTGAAATTTACCTTTATATTTTAGCTATATTTTTTCATTGCCTGAAAACTTAGACAAAAAGTTGTCTATGAGTTAAATAGAGCTAGATCGATTTATCGTCCCCGAAACCACCTACATACTAAGTTTCACGGACATCGCTGACGCCGTTTCCGAGATCCTGAATATATAACAATATAAAAATATACAAGAATTACTCGTTTAAAGGTATTAGATAAAAAAGGCGTTACGTGTTTGTAATTCGTCACCATAAGGAATATCAAATAAACGAACATTAATGTAAACATAATCTTGCAAGCATTGTTACTTCACGTCGGTTTTCTGTGAGAGGGTGGTGCTACCCCGGACGAGCCGACCCATTCATGCTGAAACCAAGACTAGCTTCAGCGTGGCTCTACACCTACATAGTCTTCTATTCTTCAACTCATTCATTTTCTACTTATTATAAATAAGGTCATTATTTACTGAACGATAGATAAATATATGTTAGGGCAGCGATAAAATGGCGTCCATGTATTATATATGATTTGATCAATCAATCCTCCATGAACAATCGAATAAAACGTTACCCGTTACAGAAACACAATATTGACTATAGTTACGACAAATTATCCGTAGGTGTGACTAGCTCAACTGTCTGAGCAATTATGCCCAGCATCTAGTCATCAGTCGCCTTTTAACGCATCAAGACATATACAGCCGATACCTCCAACCAATAGCGTTTGAGGTCATTAGTAACACCCCCGATATAGTCAATAACGCGGTATCACAGGTCAATAGTGGCTCCCCCGATATATATATATATATAATAACATGTGATTTTGTTTATAGGAGCGGTTATTTAGCAGTTATTGTTATAATAATCGCAATTATTTATGTGTACTGGCCATGACGCTCACAATAAGTAATCTGGTTGCCAGAAAGTTGTGAGTAAACTAATTTTATATAATTAATGTACCATAATATTTTCTGTTTTCAAAACGTAAAGACGTACTTCAAACATACTAAAAAAAAACATTTTTTATGTTATAGTAGGCAAACGAAGAGGTCGGTCACCTGATGTTAAGCGATCACCGCCGTCCACTGACACTAGCAACACCGGAGTGGCAAATGCGTTCCAGGCTGTATTGGTGGGGAAGAGGAGAGCGGGAAGGGGTACAGAGGGAAGGGAGAGGGAGGGAGGAGGGCCTCCGACGCTCTCACTATCCGAATGTAACGCAACAATGCAAGCACTGTTACTTCACATCGGTTTTCTGAGAGAAGGTGGTACTACCCCGGACGAGCCGACCCATACATGCTGAAACCAGTTATAGTACCAGCGTGGCTGTACCATCTACAAAAATTAAGATTAAAAAATGTTAAACAATAGAAAATGTTCGAGGAACTTAAACAAATCATTTGAGTTGGATATAGCATTTATTATTTTGATTTGTAGATTTAAAGCTGGTATCGCTAGAAGAAAACTGTGATACAGCGAAGGAGATCCTGAGTAAACTGGAGGAGAGCTACAAGCATATGTCTAAATATGATTATTTACGAAAAAAATATCTGTACTCATGTTGTCCCAGTACAGTCCTATATTCGCACAGCATGTTTTCAATATGGAAGACTAATAGATGTAATATATAGTAGTGTAATATATAGTAGTGTAATATATAGTAGTAGATATGATATAGTATAATAGAAGGACTAGGCAAAACATAATCAAAATACTTTATGCAATTGAGGCTCTGAAATGGCGCTTATGGAAATTAAAACTACCTACAGATTGAAAAACAATTCAGTAGTCGAGAAGAACCACCAAGTAACTGGATTTGGTTTATCATAAGTATTTTATTTTTGTAAACATAAATAATTACATTCGATTTAGGGGCACAGAGATGGACGTCATTTCCAGATATTACCATCGTTCACAATTTGATTCAACCTGCCTATAGACACTAAAACCTTCTTGAAACGGTGCTTGAACTTACTATCAGGCAAATTGATAATGGGTCTTGAAACTTTTTTATAAAACCTAATACTATAACAAGGAAGGAATCTGGTTAGAAGCTCAGCGACATAGCAACAATGACAAAAACCCTAAGCAGACTATCTCCAATATACAGATCATTTAGACAATAATGGTAGTCTTAATTCAGACAATCATACTGTTCAAAATGTCATATTACGTTTAATGGATGAAGAATAAAGCCTTGTTAATAACACAACTAGTGGGATGGCTTTGGTAAATTCGACAAGAAATCGAAAAACAAAGTGAGACAATCAAAATACTCCTAATGTTCTAAGAAAATCGAGTCATCCATTTTTGTGCCATTACTGTAACAAAAGAGGTTACTTTGCCAGAGTGTACCAAAGGAATATTTAATAAAAGCCATGTATGCTTATGAAGTACTGCAGGTGCGAGTCCTTTAGTGAACTGAATGGGTTTCTGGACGTAATTTAAATAGAGTTTTTAGATTAGGAAACAAACAAAAAATGGAAGTTAATGCTGAAACCACTTTGTGAAAGAGTATGAAGAAATTTGTCCTTGGAAGGGGTTCATTATAAAATACTCAAAAAGAAATGATAATGAAGAATAATATAATAGTCATGTATGTACAATTAAAGGAAATAATTTGCACAAATAAAACAATAAAAGAGAATCGTAACGCTGTTTTTGAATTATCAAATATTTTGATTAGATGACAATTTAGATACTTTTACCCTCAATATATGGAGACAACGGCCGAAATGCCGGAAATATTCTTTATCCAACGCTTTCGATTGACCAAAGTTACTTACAGTGATTTGATTCTGTGGCAAGAACTCCGATACAAAACTAAATTAAACGGAAACTACTGAGATTTCCCTAGAAGCCAAGGTAAGAGTACTTCATTAAAGATTTTTTTTATTAATTGGAAATTACGCATGTTTTAATTTAATTATAAGAATTGAAGGACACTATATCTTCTACATTAAATTATTGTTTCTTTTATAGGTGATGTGCGATATTAATTTCTTTGCTACAGGATTACGTCAGCGAATCAGTTTCTATCAGCATTTTCCCCATAGCACCTAGTAGATCACAGTTGTTAAGGAAGTAAATCAGCCTGTTTATATGGCAAAATTGATTGTTTTTCCAAAAAACACAATAAGAACGAAAAGGTTATATAATATAAAACAAAAATGAGTTTGTTCTTTAAACGTTTGAAGAGAGAGTATTTCATATCGATGCTAAAATATAGCAATTGTTCCAGGTTCCAATGCAAATCTGGCTACTGATTGTAGAAGAGCATTTTTTGATATGAAACATCTATACGCGGAGGGTATACCTGATTGTTGACGTGGCGACGCAAAACACGAATTTTGCATGATTAACGAAATACTGTGTTTGTCTGTATAAACATAAGATTCAAACTGTTTTGTCGACCACTCCTTCTACTAGTGCTACGCGGCACGTGCCTATTACCTAGCATCCTTTGATAAGTGCCGCCAAACACACCGCGCCTGGGCCTAGTTGAATTTTTGTATTTTAATAAAATTGAATATTTATGAAATAAAATAAATAGTAATTATTTTATGGAACGAATTTGTAACTTATACAAAACAATTTCGAAGTTTCACATCTGCCAGGCCTTCCGTGACGGTTAATTATTTTTTGTATAATTCTAACGGTATTATATTCATTGAATGTTCAAATAGTATATAGTATTTAATAAGTATGGCGTTTAGTACAAGTTAAAATGTTAATAAAAAATGTCAATTATGTTCATAAACTATATTTACTCCTATAACTACATATAACACAAAGTACTCTATCACGTCTGTCTGTTTGTCTGTTCGCGATAAACTTAAAAACTACTGAACCACTAGTAAATAAAATGATTCGTGAGGAAGTTTTAGTTTTTTTTTTCAAACTGACTATGCTATTGAGCGAGAAAGGTCTTAACAACTTCACCGGGTTACTAGGTTTTAGTTATACGTGTAATTTGTCCAGGTTTTGTGTAAATTGATTGAAATATAACGATAATTATTGGAAATGTCGGAAAAAATCAAGTCGTGTTTGTGTGTGTTCTAGTGAAATCAAGAATGGTTATGTAGTATTAGATTAGATAAACCCCCTAGGTGGCGCCGCGGTACGATTCTAGGTTTTTTTTATTATCAGGCCTAAAGTAGATACCTAGAAATTATTTAAAAATCTGTAAATCTACATTTGCAATTGTATAACTAACTATTCTGCCAGACAAGAAACCTTTTATTAGGTATACATATGAAGGGAGTTAAAGTCATACAGCCATCTATCTTATTTATGTTTATATAAGTGAAAAATTGTTCCATGTTTGCATACGTCAAACGAATTGTAAATTATTATATAGTTTTCCTTTTAACTACATATTAAAAATCGTTGTTTAATACCGATTTTATTTGTCTAAAAGTCGATTATTCAATTTTAAATCGCATCCCTACTGTTGAATAGGGATGTCAGATTAATGGAAAATTCGATTAAATAAAAATCTATATTTCTTTTTCGTATATTATTCAATTTGTCATAAAACGATTTTAATAAAAAGACATAATTGTTTTCTGCAGAAAATCGTTTTTTTTCCTATTATTCATAAATGTACATGCTTTTCATATTCAAATAATAAACCTAAGAGATTCATATTAACAATTTATCAGATAAAAAATCAAATAAAATGATATAAATAAAAAATAACTAATTCAAAACTAAAAATCAAAACGAATGCATTTTTAAACTTTCAGGGTAAACAATAAGAAAACCAAATATCATTTTATACACATTTTCTGTACCATTACACATTTTATTATAATAAGAATGAATGTCTCAAAAACTAAAATATAAATCAATGTTTTCGTTCTACGTGCTGTTTTAAATTTGTAGTATTACTACAAGTCTTTGATTATTCTTCGGACAGTACACGCATGTTGCTGTGGTATTTTCCTTTTTCGTTATAAAATAATTAAGCACACCGCTTTTAGATGTTTTACGGTTAGAGGACACTTATTGTTTACTAAAAACGATATTATCTCACTCTTATCTCTTAAATAATAATGAACTAACTTCGAGTTTTTTTCATGCATCGCATAAATGGCGCTGTTCATAAAAATCGATTTAAACGTGTAATTTATATAATCGATTTATGTTATACAAATCGATTATTAAAAAATATTAATCGATTTAAATAAGGATCGATTAATTTTTAACATCCCTACTGTTGACATTTGGACCTTTGCTAGCATTGACGGTGCATTGACGACTGACGTATAGTGTATACAGTATTGTATTAGCCGAATATAGATACTTGAATAACATTTCATAAATACCATAAAAATACTCGTAACTTACACTAAGTATAATATTTGAAAAATAAATAAAGTGAATTACACATTACAGTGTATTACAACTAGAAACAAATACGAGAAAGTAAAAATGGAACTTATGAACAGAATTGTAAAATTTATCAAATATTGGTACATGAGATATCTGCTGATTACTGAGCTCTATATGGTGGACACTTGGGAGAAGGTGGTTACACGTATCCTTTTTACAAAACTATAAAATTGTACTATTTATTTAGCAGATAATGTAAAATTTATTCAATGTACACAGTAACAAGGTTACTACGTCTCTATTAGACATTTTAGTAGTTTTAAACTACGTATTACAAAATTTAAAAAAATAAATGTGAAACTACATGATTTTAAACATCACTTGTTTGAAAATTTACTGTATTTAGACTTTTACAATATCACTCACAGAAAGTTTTTTTTTTAAATTTTGCGCGTGGGCGGAAATTATATTTACATATTTCGGAATAACTAACATTTCCAAACTACTGCTGTAAGGTTGCCAGTTACGTTTTTAACTGACTGTGCAAAAGGGTGATGTTTTTTCAAGAATATGCCTATTTTATGTCACAGCCTGTGAGCCTTAAAGGGTGTCAAAGACTGAGCTATATCTTTTGTTAACATAAGACTATTTAATTGTTAAGAATGTCCAAGGATCACAGAAAAGATAGCTTGCAGTTTAGTTTTATTTACTCACAATTTGTATTGTATTTTCATAACATACGCAAAAGATTTTTTAAGTTTGCTTCAACTGTACTGAAATGTGCAGATATTTGTCTGCAAAATTTTTTAGAACACCCTCAAATTAGATCTAATTAGCAAAAGCTATATGTGAAAAAATTTCTACAGTTAGGGACACAATACAGTGAAGTTTTTTTAATTGGCAGCTATGTTCATCATACAAATGTAATTAAACAACATGATATATGAATAGTTTCTATTATATTTATTTATACTGATAGTTTCTTACTAACAGTAGGTGGTAAAGCTAAAACTAATCCCTTAGTTTTCCAACTCGTTTTAGTCCATGTGAGTTGGACAAAAAAAGTTTCAGCATAGATGGGTCAGCTCGCCCGGGGTAGTACCACCTGACACAGAAAACCGAGGTGAAGTAACAGTTCTTGCATTATTGCATTTCGTTTGGTCAGTGAGAGTGCCAGAGGCCCGCATCTCGCTCCCCCACCAATACAAGCTGGCAATGTAATTGCGACTCCTGTGGTGTCAATGGATGATGGTGATCATTTAACATCATGTGACATACCTGTTCGGTTGCCTCCTGATTTAAAAAAAACATATTGTACTTCAAGGTTATTGTCACATTTATATAAAATTATTTTACTTTATTCCCTAAATTTATTTTAATACAACTAAAATTTTCTCTAAATCTATAAATTCTCAAATGTCTAGTGCAGAGACAATGTCATGTTAATATATCTTTCCAGACACCACTATAATTATGTAGTAATCAACTATTACAAATACAAAAAACATAAAACATTATATACATTACTAGCAGACTCACACCCACTTTTTTTTTGTTTTCAAACTGACTACGCTATTGACTCAGCAAGGCCTTAACAGCTTCACCGGACTAATCATGCCCACTTCATTGGGTGGTAATGGGCATATCAAGCTCTACAACTTTTCTCTAGAACTCAATCATATATATTTCATTGTTAAGGCAGCGTTATTGATTGACCATTTTTTCTTCTACTTTTTTGCAAATCTGACTACCACATAAAGGTCTTTTAGTTTTTCGGGTTAATATATAGCCTATGACACTCACAAATGGTGTGGCTTTCTATTGGTAAAAAATATTCAAAATCGGTTTAGTAGGTCCATATATCACCCCTTACAACCTCAGAAACATTACAGCTTTTTTTTTTATTGTAGCACGGCAAAATAACTGCACTATACCTGATGGTAAACATAGTGCAATCCAAAAATAATAGCGACCACCGAATAACACACTATCCATCGCCGGTCGCCACTATCATGCCGGCCTGCAAAAAGCTGGATATGCACAGGCTGATCCCGAAACGCAACCCGCAGAAGCGAATCACTATTACGGGCTTTTTCGCCACATACATGGTGGTTGCGACCCAGTCAGGCTGTAAAACCCTATCACCCTGCAAAGCTTTATAATATTAGTAAACATATTGATTTAAGAATTTCGAGAAAAAAAAAAAAGATAATTGTAATATTAAATATAATAATCCTTGATTCATTTATCAGATATAACTTTTGCAATAATTTTCAGTGTTTTCTCGTATTTCAATTACTCTATAGTTCTTAATGGGATATCACAACTACGAGGAACAACATACATTGGACGGATCTCAGTATGATCCTCAGAATTCCAACAACGAATTCAATTATAAATATTCATTACATTTAAATAATGTTATTTTTGTTGTTATATGGAAGTTAAAAAAACAAATTTTAATTTAATATTGGTGTGTTATATTTATGAAGCAATGTACATAACTTTAATGTTTTTTTTAAAGAGTAATGTTACTTATGCATAAAATATTACACATTCCTTTTCATGTAATTGTCACTTTTTACATGTTGTTTGTTTGAAATTAATATTTATGTCATTAGATGTATATTTTTATATGTGACCTGTTGTATCTACTATGCTAAATAAAGGAAATGGTTGAATATCTTCATTAATTTTCTTTTATTGCATGATTAAAAATAATCCTTTTTCTTTTAAAATGGCATCTTGTGTACGTAATCAAATTCACCAATGTCAAGTGAATAATGAACAATGGAGATTGCACCAGATAATTAATAAATTTTGTGAAATTTATTTTTAATTAATAATTTTGCTTATTTAATTGTTAAAATGTCTGTGTTATAACTCTGACACTAAAGTTTTTGCATTTTAGTAGCATAAGTGCGGAAATCCGCAGTTGTTTCATTTTGCATCCGTATGTTTGTAAGTAGGTAAATTTATACTTTATGCATTTGTAGGTGGTAGAGCCATGCTGAAGCTATTTAAGCATGAATGGGTCGACTCGCCCCGGGGTAGTACCACCCGACCTACAGAAAATCAACGTGAATTAACAGTGCTTGCATTGTTGCGTTTCGTTCGGTCAGTGAGAGCGCTAGAGACTACCTTTCCTATTCCCCCTCCGTGTTTGAGACTCGGGCTAGCAACGTACTTGCGACTCCCCTGGTGTTGCAAGTGTCTATGGACGGTGGTGATCACTTAACATTACTTAACCCGCCTGCTCATTTGGATTCTATGATATAAAAAAAAACCTTTTGAAGAACTGTTACCATTGCTGACATAGTACTTGGTTGGCCTCTTGTAAATAAATTTAATAGTTGCACTCCAAATAATTTGTTTCTGGTTTGTACCTCATTGGTCGAGTACGGAGTATGCAGATGCTATAAGCGACCTTCCTGGCTGACAACAATACCGCATAAGAAGATAAATTTGAATTCAAGAAAAATGGAACGTTTTTAAAAATTTGACGCACCGCACCGCTTCGTTTTTTCTTCACAGTTTGCTTGTTGCCGCCGGCGATAAAGTATTCTGCTTCACGCTATAAGTTTTTTTCTATATAAAAGTGGCTATCTTCCGCATACATCCTCTTCACCCGCTCATAGCAGAATATACATAGAAGAATATCCAGACACCGCTCACCTTGCCTAAGACGCTGTTGCTCCATGCGAGGTGCTGAGTTACAGGTCAGTCCACGCTTATTATTTGAGGTTCTTATTTTTTTTATTTATTTATAAGCAAGGCCATTAACCGCTCACACGCTCTCCTTTATTTACACCGCTTATCCTGGTGGGGCCTATTTACACGGTCCCATCGGCCCCTTCAGTACTCTCAAAACAAAATAGATGGCACATAAATTATGTAGGTTATATTTTAATGATACAATGCAATATAGATAAATATGATAAACCTATAAATATTTGGCTACTGAACAATTTTTCTCAGAGAAAAAAAAAATATCAAAAATTGCCCATCTCTGATACCATAAATAAATACAGTTGAATCAATACATATATTTAAAACCTTGATAACTTACTGTTTTTGTGTATAATTAATGTAAAATAATTATTGTTGTTAAGTTAATTTATCCAAAACTCTTATATAATTAAAATCACCCATTTCAGTATGAAGGTATGGTACTCTTTATTTTTTAAACAAAAAGTATGCGAGTCCAAATACTAAAATTAATTCTGTACAATATTTTGCAGTATAGACATACTTCGCTAATGATTTAACAGTTGGCAGTGTTTCATAGTTTGTAGTAATTTGAAAATAAAAAAGAAAAAAAAGTAAATCTAATGCATTATTCAATATGTTATACAAAAACAAGTATGGAAGATAAACCTTCATTGTAATAATGTAATAAGTTTGCTAGTTTTGTCTATGAACACTTAACGATTGTAATTTTCATCGTATTGAAAAAATGGGAGTTCATGTTGAAGTGTACCTTAGTATTCTGGTTAATTTTTAAGAGAATCAGACGAATACACTATGGGTGTGGTGAATATTAGTTTTCGGCATTGTAATATTTAATTATATAAAAATAATAATGTTAATAACACAACACAGAATAATTTTTAAAAGTGCAAGACAGACACTACAATTCAACAGAAAACATGTGCTATAGATTCTAACTTTTGCTCTTTCTCTGTATATATTCCCAGGATAGGGAAATTAGGGATACACATTATATCTTATTCTGTCAGAGTCTAAAAATCCATATAGCTAACTCTTTTTTACATTTCGTTTTATACAATCCAATTCACATCGTCCTAAAACAAGTTTCAATTCAAAAACAAAATATTCGAATGAAACATTGAAAATTTTCAATAACCTATTCAATTGAGTAGTGTTAAGCATTTATTCTTATTCCTCATTTTTATTTCTCATAGCTGACCCGTGCAACTTCGTTTGCACCAAATCGGTTATTACCGGTTTCAATGGTACTTTTAAATGTAAATGACCTTAAAAAAACCTAAAACCCGCTGGAGCGATATTTAGCAGTGACTCCTAACTATCCAGGGACTCACTTTAACATATACCCCGTTGGTATGTGAGAAATCTTTTAAAATAAGCGTAAAACCTGTTCGCAGCATCCTCTAACGGGTTTAATGAAGATAAAAACTAACCTACATATATTGCCGATAAATGTCTTCGCAGTACCCCCTGTAATTTCAGCACTTGACATAGGTATTGTAAATAGTAAACTTTATCTGCATTAAATTTCCTTTTTTTTGTCGAACTGACTACGCTATTGGCTTGGCAAGGCCTTAACAGCTTTACCGGACTACAAAACATAAAATTTCCGTTTTGATTTAGTAGTTTGTTTTGTAAGAATTTGTAAAGTATTCGTGAAATCTGCATCCAAACATAATCTTGTTCAATTTAATTTACTTTTGACATATAAACCACCTTTTCGACTAAAATATTGAACTTGGGATAATATATCTATCTAACGATGAAAGAATTTTCAAAATCGGATCAGTAGTACCAAGAATTACCCGAAAACTAAACTTTACCTCTCTTTATAATCATCATTACATAGTACAAAACAAAGTCTCCTGCTACGTCTCTTTATCTGTTCGCGATAAACTCAAAAAGTACTGAATGGGTTATCATGTGGATTTCACCAGTGGATAAAGTGACTGATGAGGAACGTTTTAGTGAATAATTTTTCAAGGATTTTTATTATAATCAGGACGTAACGTTTACCGGGCCCGCTAGTATTAGTGTATATAGGTACATTGTAGTATGGTAATTGAAAACACCTAAACAAATTATTTTAATCGTTGATTCAAAAACCTGAACCAACTACTTCAAGACAACAATATTTAAAGAAGTTTTTTTTTTTTCGAAATGAAAACGCTTACCTGGAAAGGTCTTTACAGCTTCACCGAATTATCGAGGCGAGCGCTGGAGGCACTCAGCCGATTTGGGAGGTTTGTGCGACTAACTCAAGGGTGCACGGCACACCTCGGCTTGGGCTTTATGCAAAAATCGCTATCTATCTGAGCTAACTTAAGCTAGACTATCTAGATATACGTATATGAGTTATTGAAACATGCATGTGTACCAAGCATGCGTGCCTCAACAGCTCTTACATGTATTTTGTGTCGTAAAAAATCTTCTAAACTATATAGAATAGGGAAATATTTTAAGAAGTAATTCTATCAAATATCGATACAACATACGTACTGACAGAACTCTAATTGAGATTCAAAATATTTCAATTTAGCGCCATCTATGGAACCTTTAACTATCTTTACCGTTTTTTTTTCTCGAACTGACTACACTATTGACCTAGCAAGGTCTTAACAGCTTCACTAGACTACTAAGCCGAGCGCTTAAGGCGTTGAGCCGATTTTATTTTGGCAACCAGCTCAAGGGTGCACTGCACACCTCGGCTTGGCTGTTGCCTGTTGCATGCAAAATCGCGACCTATCTTAGCTAACCTAGCTAACTATTCATATGTGTATGAGTTGTTGAAAGGTATATGTGTACCAAGCATACACGCCTCAACAACTCCTCCATATATTTATTATCGGAAAATTGAGTTTTTCAGTTCGATAAGGGAAAAAAAAAAGTAAACCCTTCCACTTTCATGTGTAAGCGTGTAGGCGTGCACGTGTGTGGGGGTGATCGTGTAGTGTTGTAGCGGTGATGTATATTTGTGTATCACCGTATCGCGCAAGCAACACACTCAAGGGCTCCCTACCGAGGGATCGAACCTAGGCTCGAGCCGCTGCCGTGGGAGGCCTAATAGGGTGCGCGGGAGCGAAATTAACCCCCAGACCACGGCGGCGTGGGCGTGAACACGCTCTGTTTCCAGGGACAGGCTGGTACTGATCGTTCGCTGACGTGATTGAATCAGGAGGATCGGTAAAAATGTTTCGCGGACGTCTTTTATAACGCGCAGCGTTAGGTACGGGTTCATAGTTTGCGGTGGATACCACTAACGGACTGGGATGATTCGCGGCTCTCTCGAAGTAACTACTCGTGAGTGATTTTATATACGCCCAGATGGATGATAAGCCTAAATCCTATTACATATTAGGTACAGTTTTGTTTAACAACTTTGTCGACGTTTCCTATGTAGTTGAAATTTTCAGATACAAATTATATATAACCGTAGCTCAGTCGTCAGCGTACAGAACTTCATACATATCGACGACGGTCGATGGGGCGACTGTTCGGAACCAAACAATTTTTTGTTGTTTTTTTTTTTTTTAAGTAGCATAGAAAAACGAAATATAGCTTAAATGTTTGACTAATCTGTCTGCTATATACAGCATAAAGAAAAAATACCAAAATCCACTAAGAATTTCATGACCTTCAATTTTTTTACTTTCATCCGTTATCCTGGAGAACCCCTTGGACAAAAAGTATCCAGGATGTAGCCTTGTAATATCAGTTATCACTGTGTTAAATTTCGTTAAAATTGGTTCAGTACTTTCAGGGTAATAAGGGGTTTAGATTCTAGACTTTAATCCTTTATCCTGGAGAACCCTTTGCGTTTTATGGGACAAAAAGTATATTTGATGTAATCTCGTAATATTAGTTATCACTATGTCAAGTTTCATCAAGATTGGTTCAGTATTTTCAGAGTGATGCGTATTCACAGGGACAGACAGACAGACAGACAAAAATTGTAAAAAGATTATTTTTGGCTTCTATATCGATAAGATAGTCTACCCTGATTAAGATTTTCAAAAAATATTAAATGAACAGATTTCGACTTGTTACAGTTTTATTATTATTTCTCATATTGGTTAAATGTTAAATTTATGCCCCTACAAGTATGATGACTAACACCACACATGTTAAAATCCCTCAAACCATTTAGAGTACAGTGCGGGCCCAAGAAAGACACTCACACACCTTTGAAAATTTCAAAATAAAAATATACTTTAGTCAATTTAGGCCCTAAGAAGACGCTTATGAAGTTCAAAACTACCACTGGTTCTCACATATAACCCAGTTACCGAGAAGAACCAGCAAGAAACACTGTCTGGTTTACCTCTTCATGCCATATATTTTCACATATAAAATCCAAAGACAGTTTTAAATAAAAATAGCGCTCAAAACCGGCCGCAAAAAGTCCCCAATATACATACGTAGTTATAGTTACTAGTGGGCGCCCAGTGATCGACATTCGACCACAGTTACTTGATATTTTAAAGTTTGAACTTTATTAGGGTTCTTCTGTCAAAGGGTATACTTCTATAATCAAAGGTTTTCATCTTTAATTATATAAACATTTAAAAAAATCTATATGCAAATGAAAATTGAAATCAATTAAAAATTTGAAACAAAAATCACGTGGTAATAAAGCTCTCAAATTTTAAGCAAACATAACTTTACGAAAATAAAGAAATTTATCGCAACCCATGACACAATATTCAATTAATTTTACACGACACCATGGGTGGGTGGTATTCCTGGGTGATATTGAATTAAATGTAGTCCGTTCATTATGAGAAATAGTGATATGCCCAGTATCATCGTTTGGAAAAGTAATGGATCCACAATACAATCAAATGGTGAATCCAATACAAAGATGCTTTTAATACTACCATTAGCTTTTGAAAATAAATTCATTTTTGTTGCTACATGAGGTTGAATTACAAAATTGTAACCACAGAGGTCAAGACAGGGATTACTTTTATGAACAAAATTCTTATTTTGATTATACAAAGTATTATTTGGCTCATTTTTTTTTTTTAAATCATCATTTGAAGTGATTTCACCATAAAAAAAAATAAACACCACAATAATATTTATATTTTATAATATCATTGTTGAATGTAGGATGAAAAATGGTGATTGGAACGTAAGAGTTAAAAAATACTATACAGTCGAGCATAGCAACCTCCTTCACAGCCTCTTTTGAACTTCGTAATTATTGACGGCTGTCAAAATGTCTTTATTATTTACATGTGTGTATATGTGTGTAAAATTCAAGCAGTAGCATGAGTAGTGCATATTTTAATAAATTTAATGTACTTCTAACATAATGAAAAACTTACTTGACGACTCTATTTGCCCAGTTGATATTTTGGTAACGTCAAACGAAATTATACCTAATAATTATTTACATGGTTTTAAGAATCTGCCTATTTTGTTAAATTCGCACGGATATCTAGCATTGCATTTAAATAATCCAAAGCGAAAGGGCTAAAGTCGTGTAGAATCCGTTTTTAAATTGCTCCCCTGTGGGGCGTGGGCCCCACGTTGGATAACACTGATTTAGACGTTAAAACCCGCTGGACATGTTTCTTAAAATCAATATAGGTAAATCTGTAATGTGCTTTGGGACTTTGTTATGGAGCATGGTATAACCAATCAGTTTCTGTTTCTAATCTGACTGACTCTGACTCTCATTTGGGAAACAAACTATAAGTAAAACAATCAAAAATCACTGTCACATATTTATTAAAAACTAAACTTTCAAATAGCTAACACAATATCCATTTGTATTCCGGAATGCCTCTGGTACTTTCAATGACATATTTTGTAAGTGATCGACTCCAACACTGAACATACTCTTTGAAATTTCTGTAGAAATGACTACAGGATCTGAAATCCACGAATCCACTTCCTCGTTACGAGATGAATACACTTTGTACAATATCTTTGTAACTAACGTCGACTTTAGTTCAATTTTGTCGTTAAAAATATGATTTTCACTGTTCCGAAGCACTTGTAACTCTTTGTCCATCACCCAGATCAACAAGTAATGTTGCGTTGTCGATGAAATTTTACATTCCAAAATTATTTTACACATAACAGTATACTGGAAGCCCAAATTGAACTCTCGAGTCATACTCTCGATTGTATAAATGAAATCATTTAACTGTACTCTACTAATTTCATCATTTTTTTGAGTAAACACAAGTTTCTCGATGCCATTCTCACAAATTTTCACTTCAGAATTGTATAACTTCACTGTATTCTGGTTTTTCAGACCCAACCAGGCCAAACATCTATTGCAATGGTAGATGTCCCGTTTAGAATTGAATTTATTCGTCTTATCCGATAGGAGAGATTGATCGACAACAAAATATGTCAATCTGTATAGAAAATCACTCTTATTCGGCTTCATGACACTGTCTGCGTTGGAATTATGACCGTGTCCGTGGTGGCAAAACCATTCTGATACGTCCAAATTAGCCGTTGGGAGTTCTAATATTCTACCAAACACAACGGAACCATCAGATATAACGTTGGAACAGTTCGAACAAGTCAATCTAATTCCACCACCAACTTTGACATTTATTTTCAGTTTAACAGCCTCCAGAGACTTCTGTAGACCGTTTGTTGATATTAGCTCTTTATAAAAGTTACCACCGTCTTTCGGTTCAGTCAGAATCCTGAATGAGACAGTGTTCTTGTCGATTTTGAGGCATGACATAGAATTCGGTATTACTCTACAGAATTCTGCAATATCTATTGTGGAGGAAAGATCCAATTCATCATCAGAGCAACAATCTGAAAGGCTCTCGATAGAGGAGAGACTGTCCCTTCTGAGAGATTTAAAATCATCACTATAGTAGTTAAGTAGGATACAATCGGCCTGAAGACTAATTTTCAAATTACACTTCTTCGTAAAATCAATACCAGTTGTAATGAAAACGTTACAACTTCGGAGTCTAGAGCGTAACTCCATCATTATACTCTCAACCAACATTTTTCTTACCCTATAATAAACACACTATATACAAAATTATTTATCGATCAACTCACTGTCGGATTTGATCCTGTTAACGTGACCATTAGTTTCATAAACATTGAATAAATTGTCCATCTCTCTGATGGTGAACGGTAGAGTCGCTTTTTTATAATAGTCAGTCATCATTTCGAGGTTGTTGATGACCATATCGAGAAGATGAGATTTCTCAGCATAGATGCCAGGAGCTTCGTGCTTCAAGTAAGTGAAATGGATATGTAGATGATAGAACGATGGTTGATAGTGAAGATAAATCCGCAACTGACTTCCTGGTAAATTGTACTTGTCTAATATACTTTTCTGAAAAAGATCAGAAAACCACATCAAAATTCATTGTATAGTTTACAAGAACAGATGCAATACACAGATAAACTAGACGTCTTTTGCTCACATTAATGTAAATTTAACCTATCCTTTGGGAGCAGTTTTTTTTTCTAGATTAAAGATGCTCTTATTCTTTACGATACTACTTACAAAATGCATGCAAAATTTCATGATAATAGGTTGAGTAGTTAAGACGTAACAATGTTTTTTTTTGTTCGAACTGACTACACTATTGACCTTTTTTTTTTATTTTACGTGGGGAAATTCCTTATGGATACCCACCCTCCCTGGGGAGAGGGTGGGTTATGTCCGACTCGCACGGACTAAAACCCCACGGTGTACGTCTTCCGCTATGTTGGGGCGGCACGAGATCTCTATAGACTTCATCGTGCTGCCCCAGTGGTGTGGCCCAGTAGCAGAAGTGCCGCCGCCGGGCCTCGTCTTGTAAGGAGACAGCCGGGTACACACCGGCCGTCTCCTTCTCGTCTGCCGGACCTGTGCAATGGGAAGTTGGGGCCCCAGCCCCACCCGTCCCTAGGTCCAGCTACGGTGGCGGGAGGAGGCGGTCAAACTGCCACCTCCTCCTGCTTGTCCTCCTTTGGCGGAGAGAGTCGCTTAACGGATCGTTCTCGCGGACCCTCTCCGCCGCCTCCTTCTGCGAGACGACTTCCTCGCAGAAGGAGGCAACTGCATTCCAGACGTCCTCGCTACCGAGCATGGCCGCGACCTCGCTCGGCAGCGAGAGGTTCCCTCCTACCGCCGCAGCCAGAATGCGGCGTTGCTCCTCCCACGCAGCACATTCAGAAAGTGTGTGCTGCGCGGTCTCCGGGTCAACGCCGCACTCATGACATACGGCGGTCGGCTCCCTGCGTGCTATCCGGTACAGGTACCAACCGAAGCACCCGTGCCCGGTCAGCACCTGCACCAGACGAAACGTCAGGGAGTCCCATCGTCTACTGCACCATTCGGGCAGGACAGGGCGGACGGCGTCGATGGTAAATCGACCGTACTGCGCGTCCGCCAGATCCCGCCCCCACCTCTCCATTCTCAACCCTCTCTCAAATTTCCGCCTTTCCTCTAGTTCCCCGGGAGCTAGAGGCTCTCCCATCTGTTTCTTAGCCGCCGTATAAGTATATACGGCAGCGAGCACCTCCGCCTCCAGATCCCAGGGAAGAGAGCCGGCCAGCACCATGGCCGCCGCAGAGGACACCGTCCGGTAACCCCGTATCACCCTCAACGCCACAGTACGCTGCGTGGCTCGCAGCGCACGGATATTGGTGGCGTTGAAGGCGTCCACCCATAACGGTGCCCCGTAGGCGGCCATGGACCGTACCACCCCCATGTATAGGCGGCGACAGGCGGCACCCGGCCCCCCCGTATTGGGGAGGAGTCGTCCGAGCGCCGCTGCCGCCCCAACTATGCGCGGTCCGAGCCCCTTGAAATGGGGCTCGAACCGCCAGCGTCCGTCCAGGGTGAGGCCCAGATACTTCATCCGGGTCCCCACCCTGACACGGACTCCCTACACTATTGACCTAGCAAGGCCTTAACAGCTTTACCGGACGAAAAGCGTTGCAAACAGACTCTTTGTTTTTTTTCTCGAACTGACTACGCTATTGACCTTCATTTTTTGGCTCGACTCGACTCGATGCAATCTTCTCGCACCCGTAAGTGCGGGGAGACCGTTCCCTTTGACGGTGGTAATGTTTCGACACCCTTCTATAGGGTGTGTCTATTGGTGGGGACTTAGTCTCCGTGGGGTTTTCTGTGCTTGCTATAATCGCTCACTGTCGGGTGGGCGAACGAGCGTTCTTGCATGGGCTTTTGGTCGTTTGGACCTCTGGCTAGGAATTTCTTGGACTTCATTGTCGTCGTCAGGTGGTCTAGTGTGAAGCGGTGCTATGTTACGGAGGTGGGCATGCGCCGATTCGTCCGCTCTCCGAAACAAGTTCGTGGCGAGGCTGCTTATGAAGCTATCTAGGCTCTCTATGCGCAGATCGCGTGCGATCGTTGTGGTCCTCACATAACGTGGGGCCCCGACGATCGTCCTAAGCGTCTGGCTTTGTTGGGCTTCATTTTTTGGCCTTTACAGCTTCACCGGACTACGGCAAACAGACTCGCAACAGCATTTATATTAGTTAGGCTATGGTCGTTGATCACCTATCTTAATTTTAAAATAGTAATGTTAAAAAAAAATCCAAAGAAAAAAAAAAACAATTTGTTGTCAGCTTTTGACCAAAAACAAGGACATTTTCCGGTTCCGATTCGTGTCGCCGTGCGGGTCGGACGCGTGCGTGCATTTTTCGACGTGAATTTTTATTCGTGTTACGTTTCCGATTTTTCGTAAGTGTTCGCGACGCGATTACGCGACCGTGTTTCACGTCGAAAATTTTCGGTATTCCGGTACGCTCGTTACTCTCACGTTTCTTTAAGACGTTCAGAGGGGTCAATCGTAAGGCGTTCTTTTCAGAACGCAGCAAACTGCACTTTTCGGTGCAACTCTAATCGCATTTTTCAATGCGTTCTGCGTGTTCTCCGTGTGCTGCGTGTCGCCGGTTCGCGTTCCAGGGAGTTCAGCGCTTCGTGCTTCGCTCCGTGGTTCGCGCTCCGTGTCGTCGTGCAGCCGAAGAAAGAAGTGTTAGGGCCTCCCCCTAGGCACTGTAAGTCCCCTGTGAGGCATTGCACTTCACCCAGTTTCCTTTTGGCCCGGACTCCGGAGTCCGTTAAATTCAAAAAGACGCGCCCCCCTGCCCTTCTGGTAGGGAGGTTTCAAATGTCTTCTCCCGCCCCGCACCCCTCCTCAGGCCCCGGTATGGCCCAGCCCATAGTTAACTTAGTTCCCCCCCAGCTTCTCAGTGCTGAGAAGGTCCGAAACCTGCGGAAAAACCAATCCTTAGGTAAGGATCTAACCCAGATGTATTGCCTCTTTCCTGAAGTGTTCTTAAATCTTTTGAAAAATTGCCCTGACCTACTTGTTGTTCCTGGAATTCCTATCCCACCGGGTGTTACCCAGGAGGGTGAATCAGACAGTGAGTCTAGCCACTCACGTACCCCTGTCTCCGATAGGAAGGCCAAGGCTAAAAAGCCGCGGAAGGAGGAACCTCTGACCGTGCAGTCCTCCTCCAAGCCCTCGGTTAATGTCGCAGTAGCAAATTCTTTTCCGTCACTTCAGTTAGACGAAAGTGTCGACTCTCTCTCTCGTTCACTTCCAGACTCGGATATGGACGTTGATCCGTCCATACCGGTAGTCAAGCCCTCCGACGCCGGTTTTATTGCCGTTTCACACGGCCGGAAAGCCGGCTCTTCCCGTCCCGTCTCCGGCCGGTTTTTGCGAACGGATTCCGGCCGTAACTGTGTTGATGTCTAGCCACGCCCCCCGTGCTTCGACTAAGAAGCCCCGCCCACCTCCGCCCGTTACGATTCAAGACAAGTCGTCTTGGATCGCGATCTCCGCGATTTTGAACTCGAGGAAGATTATTTTCACTTCTGCCGTCAATACTTTTGCCGGTATTCAAGTGAAAGTCCCTACCACCGACTGACTGACTGGTTATTTCACCCACGCGCTCGAAGACGAGCGTCCCTTGCGAGTAGTCCTCCGCAGAGTCCCAGCAGAGATCCCGATAGAAGATATCTCCTCCGACCTTAAGTCGCGAGATTTTCCAGTTAGAGAGGTACATAGAATGTACCACCCCCGCACGAAAGCTCCCTACAATCTAATGCTGGTCATTCTAGACCGCACTAGAGAGGGGACAGCTATTTTCTCTCTCTCGTCTCTGTGCGGCCTCACCGGTGTTACCGCTGAGCCCCCGCGCAAAACGTTCGTACCCTCACAGTGTCACAACTGCCAGGTGTACGGACATTCCGCCCGAAATTGCCACCTGCGACCCAGGTGTGTAAAATGTCTCGGAGATCACTCCACTGGGAGTGCATCCGCACTCCGACCTCCTCTGACCCTCCTAGTTGCGTCCTATGCGGTGCAACCAGGCACAGCGCGAATTATCGCGGTTGCCCCCGCGCCTCCCGCACTCGCCGTCCTCGCAATCACAGGCAGGTCTCCACATCCAGGGCTCCCGCCGCTCCCGTTCGCCACCGACCTCTGCCTCTTAACTCTAGAGAGGCCTTCCCGAGCCTGCCGAGCACATCTTGTGCACCGGCAGCACCCGTACTCGCGCCTAGCGGACCCCTCCGTCCCGCCCTCAGGCCCCGTGGGCCCCCAAGATCGCGCCCCAGCCTACTCCTCGTCCTCAGGCGGCTAAGCCTTCACAGGCAGACACCGCAGTCCCCTGCACTCTATCCGGCATGGACTGGTCAGCCCAGCTCCTAGTCTTTCACGAGATCTTAGAGATCTCCGCGTACGACAAGGTCCCGAACGACCTCAAACAAGACCCCATTCGCGCGATCACGAAATTTCCCGCCATCGCGGCCACTATCCATCGGCTCACGCGCGCCATCGTCTCGAAATAATAATACTATTTCTATTATAAGATAGAATAAACACGCGTGTTTATATCTATCTTCCCCTAAAATCGATAAATAATGTCGTCATTTTTATTTTTATTTTTAGATACCGACGCCGGTGCCGTTCGTTTAAACTGTAAATTGGATCTCTTTTAAAATTTTATCTGTGGCCGGCCACATCGTGAATCCCTGTCTCGTGTGTCACAGGCAGAGAGCTATCGTTTTTATACCCGCACACTATTTGTTCGCGTTTTCTTGGTAATGTCTTTGTTCGAGGCCACCCGGGTGGACGCAGAGATTTTGCTATCGCGATACAGTACACACCACATCGATTTTACACATACATAGTTAATCAGACATGCACCTTACACACCTGGTGGAAGGGTTTACTTTTTTCCCTTATCGAACTGAATCGAGCAGGTTTAGTTTGTCTCTTTCCGAATTACATATTGTGTTTTTGTATCATGCAATTTTAATTGCATGATCCAAAAATGGATACATGTATAGTTTAGCTAGAACAGATCGGGATTTTTCTAGGTAACGGCCAAGCCGAGGTGTGCCGAGCACCCTTGAGCTAGTTACCAAAATAAAATCGGCTGAGTGCCTTAAGCGCTCACCTTAGTAGTCCGGTGAAGCTGTAAAGGCCAAAGAATTAAGGCCAATAGCATAGTCAGTTCGAGAAAAAAAAGGACATTTTCCGAACTGATGACAGTGTCTTAAGAAAACACGTATTTGAATCTATTCAAAGATATGCCTTTGTTATATCTCCGCATAATGGAACTAGAATAAATACGTTTATACCATGCAAATCATACCTATCACTGTTGCTGTTTTGATTTTTCTTATATATTAAATATCATAAGATTTAGTAGCCTTCTAAAACCATTGAAATTCTTCAATAATATTACTGTTTTCTGAAACTCCGTGAACAAATTTGATAAAGGTAATCATTAATACAGGCAGAAAACCAAATTTATTAATATTTTAATTTTTATATAATAAAAATATATTTCAGTGTTAAATCAGGAAACAGACAGGGGTCTATAAAGTCCAGTATAAATGAAGACAGTATGGAAACTAAGCCTAATGAATAGATTTTTTTAAACAAACTTTGTATGTTTCTATGTAAATTAGTTCAGCTACTTTGCAGTTTATGCGTTTTCTTATAATGCAGCAATGAAAAGTTTCACCCTTTTCTCGACATATTGAACAAAACCATATCTGGTGGTACGGCTAGTAACTTTCGGTTAGTATCTTTACTGTATTCTCTGTATCTTATGTAAAAAGATTCTTATATGAAACTTATATGTAAGCACTCATGTTGACTCGACACTCACTATTTACAGAACCGCGAGAATCACGTAGGGTCTCGTTGACGCGCATGTTTGTGTTAGTTTGCCATTTCGAGCATTTGTTGGTTGGGGGTGGCAACCACCACACCCACAGTGGTCGGAGTATCTAGCCTAGGTAGTGGACTGTATATAAATTGGCTGGAGGCAGATACCCCTTGAAAATGTATGCCGAATGTATTTTCTTTATAATCGGGATAAAAGATCACTCACCTGATATAATATGTCTTTTTTTTTTTTTTTTTTTTTTTATCGAAGCACGACATAGTGACTGCACTATGCCTGATGTTAAGCATAGTACAATCCAAAAACATCGGCAACCACCGAGAGACAGATTATCCATCGCCGGTCGCCGCTGTCATGCCGGCCATAATGACGAAAGTCACCCGGTACTGGATATGCACAGGCTGATCCCGAAACGCGACGCGCAGAAGCGAGTCACTATGACGGGCTTTTTCGCCATATACATGGTGGTTGCGACCCAGTCGGGCTGTAAAACCCTACCACCCCGCCAGCCGATTTGCCGATGGTGAGAGTACCAGTTATCCTCAAGTGGCTCGTATACCAATCACAAACACAATTCCGGACCGCCGTGTATACAGTGAAAACGAATTTAAGCGCAGATTCCGAACAAGTGCCGCCGTGCAAATCCGCCGTACAAGCGCAAGTGACCAGTCATCCCCGATTGTACGATGACAAACAATGTGTCAAAAAAATAAAAATAATTTTGCATACCCCCAACCAATTTATGGCCGAACATTGGTAGTTGCCGTACTGTCTCTTACATTTATACTGTGACAAAGTCATGATTGTCTTTTTTTTATACCATAGGAGGCAAACGAATATGTGTCAGCTGATGACACAAGTGACGATAAGTGATCACTGCCGTCCATAGACACTAGCAACACCAAACGAGACATAAGTGCGTTGTCAGCCTGTGTTTGGTGGAAGGGGAAAGGAGAGCAAAAAAGAGGGGGATAGAGGGGAGGAGATTGGAAGACCACCACCATGCCGGAATTACGATTTAGGCAACGTGACGTACTAAAAGAACTTCGATCACTCGATGTCCGGAAAGCTAGTGGCCCGGATGGTATCCCAGTGGCTGTTATAAAAAAATGTGCAGCCGAGTTGACTCCAATACTTACGCGCTTATACCGCCTGTCTTACGTCTCTGGTGTCGTGCCCCGGGCTTGGAAAGAGGCCAACGTTCAACCGATTCCCAAGAAGGGGGATCGGTCGGACCCTAACAACTACCGTCCAATTGCCGTAACCTCAGTGTTGTGCAAGATCATGGAACGCATTATTAACACCCAGCTTGTCCGTTATCTGGAGGATCACTCGCTTATTAACGATCGGCAATATGGCTTTCGCCAAAACCGATCAACGGGTGATCTTCTAGCTTACGTACTGCACCGCTGGGGGGAGGCAATTGATAGGCACGGTGAGGCCCTGGCAGTCAGTCTCGATATTGCCAAGGCATTTGATAGGGTCTGGCACCGTGGTCTTCTTTCAAAGCTTCCGGCATACGGACTCCCCGACAATCTATGTAAATGGCTCTCTAGCTTTCTACATGAGCGCAGAAGTCGTGTCCTTGTTGATGGATGTGATTCGCAGCTCATGTCAATAAATGCTGGAGTTCCTCAAGGCTCTGTACTATCACCTACTCTGTTTCTTCTGCATATCAATGATATGTTGCCTCTGGGCCATATTCATTGCTATGCAGATGATAGCACCATCCATGAGTCCTATTACAGCAAGCCTTCTAGCGGTCGGGGAGAAACAGAACAGAGACGGCAAGAACTTCTGGCTGAGCTTGACCGGTCCTTGCTTCGCATTTCAAAATGGGGAGCAAGTAATTTGGTTCAATTTAATGCCAACAAAACACAGGTGTGCGCGTTTTCCTGCAAAAAATCCCCATTTACCCCCATTCCAACTCTTCAGAACGTCTCGCTCGCAATGCAAGATAGCCTCAATATTTTAGGCATAGATATTCGCAGCGACCTCAATCCTAGGGATTACATTGTAAGCGTGATCTCCACTGCATCTCGGAGACTCGGAATCCTGAACAAGGTGCGACGGTTTTTCATGCCTGAACAGCTATATCTCCTTTACAAGGCACAAGTTCGGCCTTGCGTGGAATACTGTTCGCACCTTTGGGACGGTTCCGCAAAATACCTTTTGGATACCCTGGACAGGTTGCAGAGACGGGCTATCCGCATTGTGAATGATGCAGATGTAACAGTGGATATAGAGCCGCTTCAGTTGCGCAGGGACATAGCCTCACTGAGTGTGTTCTACCGTCTGTATCATGGTGAGTGTTCTGATGAGCTATTCAATCTGATCCCTTCCTCTCCTTTTCATAACCGTACCACGCGCGCTGGTCTTCGGAGCCACAGTTTTACAGTGAATCCTATCTGGGCACGAACTAAAAAGTTCGCATCGTCATATCTTTGCCGTACCGTGAAACTGTGGAACAATCTCCCGGCCAGTGTGTTCCCTCCTTCCTATGACATGGGGTCCTTCAAGCGTAACGTGAAGAGACATTTACACAGGCCGGCATGACGGCGGCGACCAGTGATGGATGATCGGTCTCTCGGTGGTTGCCGTTGTTTTTGGATTGTACTATGCTTACCACCAGGCATAGCACAGTCACTTTGTCGTGCAGCGATAAAAAAAAAAAAAAAAAAAAAAGAGGGAGGCCATGGGCCCCCTGCGCTCTCACTGACTGAATGAAAGGCAACAATGCAAGTTCTGTTAATTCACGTGGGTGTTTCTGTGTGTTGGTTGGTGGTATCGGGGGCGAGCCGAATCCATTCATGCTGAATCAAGTAAAAGCTTCAGCATGACTCTACTACTACTAAAAATTTATGTATACATAATTGTAAATTTTATGTATAAGTATAATCAGTTCGTACTGTAGTTATCCCTCTCACACTCTCTGTGATAGTTCAGGCAGAGTGCGACAGCAATATACTCCCATTTAAATATATTCTTCAAATTTCTTTTAACATTCATCTTCTAAGTCCTAAATCAAATAAAGTATGAGTGATATTCATTTACCTTTCCTTCGTCCCTGATTCTCTTTAGAAGAGGCAAGTGAGTACCGTCAAGACAACGCAATGACAATATACCTCTCTGTCTAACGATAGCCAACAAATACAGTGTCTCTTTCGTTACACCATCCCACTTTAAGTCTGGCAATAGAACAAATCCCTCTTTTTCACACTTATTATCATATATTATTCTATCTTGCTCACTCTTCCCATCCAATATGTTGTACACCCACTGGAATATAATCCATAGATATTTGTTAATAAATAGCGACATATATCCAACTTAAAAATAGTAATGTTCTATTTTAAAAATAGTGCACATTTCGATGTTCGCCTATGTATATGCAACAATCATGTAGTGTTAAGAGATACATGTATCAAATTACAATACTATTCTGATTATCGTTTTGTAAAATCACTCCCATAGACGTGTGTTCGCACTAAGTTTTGTCTATGGTCACACTAAATGCAGAAGTGGAAAGACATTATAGTTATGTGTTACGAACCATTGAGCTGTGTCACGATATAAGCGGAACGGGCTGGTTGTTTTTACTAAACTACAGTTTAAGAGACCTAATGTCGAGTCATTGGAAAGATATAGGTGTTGCAACATATAATCTATGCCTTTATTGGAATGTTTTTCGTTAATTTTAGCTCAAGTCTATGACGAGATACCCATGACGAGAATGTTTTCCCACATCTGCATTTAGTCAAACCATAGCCAAAACTTTGTGCCGATACATACAAGTATGAGAGGAGCTTCAGGGACACACCCTAGTGGCGTTCGCGTTACCATGCTACAAATTAACGTAGCCTGAATAAAACAAAATTTGCAATTTGTTATTAGTTCTTCAGTGACGTCTATGTGGGTTTAATATTAAATCACTTGTCTATAGAATTTTTGTTCAGGAACACCCACTATAGATACCTACATCTTCCCTATAGGTTGTATGGGCATAAATACATTAGCCTACCAAATATTTGTAATTTTAAACTCAGAGAAATCTACAATTTCATATTTTCCCACATGCAATGGTACTACAAGACATCTCTCAGGTTCAGGTTTCATCACGAAGATAGTGAATAGTGTTACCAGATTAAATTAGTATACAAATTCCCAAAAATTCGAGGGTACTTGCAGGGGTTCGAACTTGTGGTTTTCGAGTTGATGTATTCCAGATCAAAACAGACCACCTCCACCATACCACATCCTCATAAACATTGTTATAGTCAATCCAGTAAAAACTTTCTGGGACTCTTTCTGAATTACCCAGTGTATATTCATATATTCATTCACCAAGAGTTTTCTAGACAAACAGTAGTAAATGTAAGCATTTCAGTAACATCCATTTCAGGTTCAATCACTTCATCATGCATAGATTAAAAAGTCTGTATTTTTATTCTCAGTACATAGTAACAAACAAACACCTAATTCCTTTAATATTAAATGCACTATTACTGTATGACCCAACTTTAAAAGGATTGTAGCCTTGTAGTAGTTATAACTGATAACAATTGCTAAATTCGAAAACAGGAGCTTATCACTATTGTTGGATGCTGATATATGTTATCGTTAAATTGAAACAACTAAAGGTTCAAAAATTGTGTTGCTGCAGTCAAACTTGGCACAGGTTCTAAAACTCCGAATAAATCCTGTTCTTCAACTAATATTAAAGTATTAATCTGTGAAGATAAATTCATATTTACCTGTAAATTGAATTGCTCCTTCTCAATATGAGGGAGTGTTAATTTTTTATATAACTCGAGACTTTCTAGGATTATATGTAATTGTTGTTGACTGAACTTTGCTATATGCTTCTCTGTAGCTGGGTATATTATAGTTGTTTTCACACCTGGAAAAGATTATTAAATTACATTTAGTGGTGGTGAATACAGCATGTGCCAACACTTCACAAGTTCAATCAATAATATAGGATATATCATGGAAACTGACTGCATGTGACCAGCATAAGCTCAACAATTGTGTCTTTTGTCCAACCCTATGTCCAGGACCCCAACAATGGACTTCTATTCAAGGAAATTAGATTACTGAATATTTTCATGTTAGTAGAAAATTTGTTTCTTATTTAACATACTAGAAACCAAGAATCAACAATGTAAGCCTCACATTCTTTCAATTAACATATCCTGTTAATAAAATATAATTACAATTGGACAGTTAGTTCCACAAATTTCCAAAGATATTATCAGGCTGTTTAACCAACATAGTGACTCTGAATAGTAGGAAATGCTACTTTTCTATTGATAGCTTAGTAACACTCAAATGACATTTTGATTGTATCCCTTTTCCATGAATGATATCCAATGAAGTATAAGTGCAACTGTCCAAAAAGTCTTGATTTTGAGTAAATAGTTCTGTAGTATATAAAAGTTTTAGAACTAAGCAGTTAGCTTTGATAGTTTGAGGCGACCACATTGATACAAATTTGAGTTTAACCTCCAAGGCCTTAAAATAGAAATAGGGATATGTTTTACATACCAATGTTATGAATAAGATCCACACTGAGATATTAAAAATTACTGACAATAATATACTTTGAGAAATAAATTTATTATAAAAAAATATTCTTTAAAGATTTATGAATTGTATAGTACTAAAATGTAAATTATGTAATGTACTAAAATGTAACTATCAAAATCATAGATTTTTCTTTGAACTTAGCAATTTTTTTAACATAAGCATGTAAACTTTTTTCATCTAACAATATTATTTCAAAAGTTTTTGTAAACTACCAAAATATATTACAAAAACATAAGTGCCAAACAAAATAAAAATATATACATAATGAGCCATGATTTCACAAATTTAAAAATCAAATCAAATTTTAAAAGGTATTGAACAAAGTTCTATTTTTGCTGTAAAACTAATAAGAAACTGTGTACCTTTAACACTAATTATTGTTAAAACACTCAATACTCTTTAGTATTTTATAGTTAATTAATACTTTTGATAATTATCATTGCTTGGACTGATATATATATAATTTTAATACTAGAAAAAATTAATTATCCCACGCCATAGACTATGCAAGTCTAATAAATAACAATAAAAGTCTTTTAATAGTATAATGTTTGAGTTGATGCTCAAAGAATATTACCAATTAAATTCAAGTATCATTTTAAGCAAGTTTCAACATCAAAAGGCTATTATAAGATAGATAATTCTGTGAAAAATAATGACACATGGAAATGACAATCCTCTCTGTACATCTGTTAATAACAACTGTGATAACTATGACTTGTACAGTTGCAACAAAAATATATTCAATAATTGCACTAATCCAGCACTATTTAAAACCAGAGGGTATTGGATTATTGGAATGTAAGGATTGTATACAGTTTTTGGAGGCTATACTGATACCGGTATGCAAGCAGGGAACAAACATAAAGAGGAGTGAGGGAACTGTGATCACAGATTGCAGGATTATTGAAGTATCAACTACTAAAATGCCAAATTAGTGAGACTCTACTGTATTATAAAAAAAGATTAACCAAAATCTCAAAATCTGTAGTTTTGACATCCATAAGCACTTTCTCTAAACTATTACTTTATTTAGATTTATTTACCCACCTAATAATTTCAGCGAATGCAAACTAAAGTTAATGTGTACATATATAAATAAAATGCCACTGTCTGCCATATGTAACAAACAGCCTACCATTGTGTAGAGCAGGGGTTCATAAACTGTAAAAACAATGGAACATCAACCAAATACCTTTTTTTGATGGAACCCCATATCATATGATTACAAATGAAACTGAAATTTATATAATAATTTTTTTTAAGAGATGTGATATAATTGAAACACATTATTTGTAACTTAGAGTTTTAATGTGAAGAATGAAATTGTTTTACTGTTTTATGAACAATTGTTTTACAGTTCTGTATTATGTCTGACTATTATATGTGTGTATCTGGGGTAGCATCCAATCCTGACCTGTATTTACTTTTTGTATATACATTAATTTAGAGGAACCCTGATGACTATTCCACAGAATCCCTAGGTTCCACAGAACCCAGTTTGGGAATCACTGGTGTAACCAGTCATGCAAAAAATATTGGATAGATTTGAATAAATTTTAGTTCTTAATACAAGGTTATTCAAATGTTAAGACACTATCATTTATATACATTGTATATGTAGCCATGTATAAAGTGAATCAAGATGAGTAGTGCACACAGAAGAGGGGTATTAAAAGGGTAACATTGTATCCATATAAAATTTTGGTAGCAAAGCATATTTTTTGGTTTTTCCTCTACAAAACTAACATATTGTTAAAATAATAAATAAAACACATAGAATTTCCCGTACTACACCATTAAAAAAAAACAGATAAATTTTCCTGCCGACTTTTCCTATTGATTAGTTTGTTCTACAAATCAGTACAGATTCAATATTCATTTATAAATTTTATTTAATAACCTTCTTAGTAATTTTATCTGTAGCAAACAAAAGTTAATGTGTTATGTAATTTGAGTTAATAAGGAATAGAATTAATTAATTGGTAGTACAATAAAAAGCAAACGGAACATGTCACAGACAATAATTTGTTGTGTTCATTTCCCTGATAATGTTCCATTAACTATAGAACAAGCTATTCAGATTGGATCTAAGTAAACATTGTATAGAACTGACTGTCATCTCCATTAGCTTTGGGTGATCCAATGAACACAAAGAACATGGTCTTTGAAGTACATTAAAAAATATAGAAAATTGTGTCCAACTTACCATCTATAACAGTTTTCTAACTAATTTATCCACAGAAACAAAGTATATTAATTATTTTTATTACACAAATCAAAGATATACAATGTTTGTTCATTGTACAAAATTTATCAACCATCTGTTAACAATTCATTATCATATTACCTTATCTTTGTTTCTTTGTATATACAATTATTCAGTCTTATGACGAAATATAATATATTTTTAAATTACTCCAAACATGAATTGATAATAAAATAGTGCAAATTATCGATTCACGATTTACTGTCAAAACTTCCTCAAGAGTGACTAATCACAAGTTTGGCAATGAAAAATTGAAAGCATTTACCGTTTAAACACTGGCGGGGGAAACACTCAAAATTCCCGTAAATATCGTTCTGGAAAAACGTCCGAAGATCCGTTTCCGATGAAAAATATCCGTCCTCGTTTAATTCTTCCTCTTTGAACGCATTTTTCTCTAATAAAATAAGAGCCACGCCAGTTTTATTTCTAAATTTCCCGACTACACATACACTTTTCCTATTCGTGTTATTGTTCAACACTTTCTCTAGAACAAATTCTTTTAATTCAACTTGATGTTCATTTACGCTATCATCATTTTCATTTGTAATTTTGATTTTTTTACGAATAGGCGGGCTAACATCGTTTTCTTGACAATCGTCGGACATTTTGTGAAAATGTTGCCAGTGAGAATATTGAATGGTATGTAGATTTATTACACATGAGAATAAAAAAATAAATGTTAATATTTATTTCTATTTACGCTACATCTATTAAAAATGATTGCAAAACGTTTTGTCGTTTGGTAACTGTTTTATTTTATGAAATGACACGATGAGTAATGCTATTAATATTCGTTGACCAATGATCAGTACCTCATATCACTAAAAGCAAATGAGTAAGCATACTACACCAACAAATAGATGTGAAAAGGAAAGTACTTTACCATCTCACAATAGATGTCACGATTTATAATAAGTCTATAAACCCTTCTAAGAATACATGTCACTTATTATAAGTCGTGACATTTATTGTGTGAAGGTGACGTGCTTTCTTTTTCACGCCTATTCGTTATAAGTCGTGGCATTTGTTGTGTGATGGTGAAGTACTTTCCTTTTCACGCCTATTTGTTAAGTCGTGACATTTATTGTGAGAAGGTGAAGTGGTTTCTTTTTCACGCCTATTCGTTGGTGCAGAATGGTTACTCATTTGCTTTTAGTGATATGAGGTATTAATCTTTGTCATTGCCAATAATTATGACGAACAACGGATAATTCACAGCAGTATTATAATGTCTTTAATAATTTGTTATTAATTATATACATTTCACATAACGTGAATGTTCTTCATCGCATTTCATTTAACTTTAGTAAATTTATCTTAATTTTCATTTAATGTTACGAAATAAGCATCAAATACTCAACACTATGGTATAAATATACTTGTTCTGATAATTGTGTTTTATTGCTTCTTGTTATACTAGATAACTAGTATTTGTTTATTTATCAAACTGGCATAAATATTGCTAATAATGCTAATATTGCTAATAATGCTTCTTGAATGCCTCAGATTTAGTATGAAGAGTTTAGGACATACAATGCTTTGAAACAATCTACGTATACGTCCTTCGACATTTTGAGCTTGATGGAGGAGTCTGCTATCAAATCGTTTGATAATTTTGTCAAGCATGTGATCATTAATGTCAAGACATTTAACGGACTTTGCAATTACCTCAACTCTTCGACTTGCACCACCTTTGTAACCATATATAATGTTCATTCAACGCGTCTTAAAAAACTCGTATTACATTGCGACCACCTCTCTCTCTCTCTCTCTCTCTCTCTCTCTCTCATTATTTTGCTAATTCCCAATATTTTTGTGCGAAAACAACAAAACTGAATGAAGAAAGTATGGAAACTATTAAAATAAATTTAGCATAATAAAACAAAGGAAAGCTTATAACAATCCACAATGCTCATCAGCATTCTATATGTGATTAGTAATTTGAATACCATCGGAGTGCATGAAAAAAAAGTAGGTACATATAACTGTCAAATTCGTATTTTTTTTTTTCGAACTGACTACGC
>JACEII010000131.1:81723-167392 GCA_014332785.1 Antheraea mylitta
CTAGCTCAAGGGTGCACGGCACACCTCGGCTTGGCTGTTGCCTGTTACATGCAAATTCGCGACCTATCTTAGCTAACCTAGCTAATTATTCATATATGTATAAGTTGTTGAAACGTATATGTGTACCAAGCATACACGCCTCAACAACCCCTCCATATATTTATTATCGGAAAATTAGAGTTTTTTCAGTACGATAAGGGGAAAAAATAAAACCCTTCCACTTCCATGTGTAAGCGTGTAGCGTGCACGTGTGTGGGGGTGATCGTGTAGTGTTGTAGCAGTGATGTAATTTTTTTTTGTGTCACTGTATCGCGCAAGCAACGCACTCAAGAGCTCCCTGCCGAGGGATCGAACCTAGACTTGAGCCGCTACCGAGGGAGGCCTAATCTGGTGTGCGGGAGCGAAATCTATCCCCAGACCACGGCAGCATGATCTGTGGTTACGTGGGCGTGGGCGTGAGCACGCTCTGTTTGGAGAGACAGGCTGGTACTGATCGTTCACTGCCGTTATTTCATCAGGAGGGTCGATAAAAATATGTCGCGGCTATCTTCTATGACGCGTAGCGTTTGGTACGGGTTCGTATTGTGTGGCGGATACCACTAACGGACTGGGATGATTCGCAGCTTTTTCAAAATAACTAATCGTAAGTGATTTTACGTATTCCCAGATAGAATTAATCTCTAGGTCTCTATGGAGATCGACTCTCCGGATGTACCACGGGGCACCGGTCACTTTACGTAAAACACGATTTTGGAAAACCTGCAGCTTATGAAAGTTATCTTTGGACATATGTGCAAAAACGGGGCAGCTATATGTCATCACGGGACGGATACGTCTTATACAAAGTGAGCTTGTGTCTGAGAGACATCTTACTCTTATGACAAAGTAACGGATGGAGGCGACCCAAGACCATAGCGGCCTTGTTTCGCACTCTATCCATGATAGTACTCGGTCTGACCTAGCTAAACTATTGTAAGCTATTCATACACATTTTGTGAGTCATACAACTGAAATTGCATGATTCAGAAATGCTTACATGTACATCGGAATTGAAAATTAAAATAATATTGAAAAGAGATGACAATAAAAACCACCTATGTATAGCGTATTGCTTTCGTTCTGATTTATTTTAAGATAAAAAATAGAGGATGTGAATAAGCGAGGACTATAGAAGTAAGTATTAATAAAAGTTAACAACATAATTTAACGACGATATAAAGTGTCGTCTTTGTGATGAATTGGTCCATAGTCGATAGCGGACTTAACATAAACTGCGCACAATAGATCGTCCAATTGAACTTATCGGCGTCAATGTAGTTCACCAGACGGGATGTTATTAATAATAAGAACAACAAAGATTAACGATAAATAATCATTGTAGGAGAATTGTATTGTATAAGATTCAAAATTATTTTTAAAAGTTTTAACATATATGAGTGTCTGCCTGTTTTTTAAACTTTTTTTTGAAATTTCATTTTTGGCAACGAATCTTCTAAATTATTACTGCCATTATCGAGCAGGTAATAAATAGTATTACTAGTATCTTGATCATCATATCAGGCAACAGCCCAAGCCGAGATGTGCCGTGCATCCTTGAGCTAGTTATCAAATAAAGTCGGCTGAGTGCCCTGAGCGCTCGCCTTGGTGGTCCAGTGAAGCTGTTGAGACCTTGCTGGGTCAATAGCGTAGTCAGTTCGAAAAAAAAAAACCAGTATTTTGGGATAAGTTCAATGTTCTAACAAGATGGCGGCCCCCTTGTTATACTTTCCATTGAGTTTTTGTGGCATATCAGAATACACATAATTATGAATAAAAATAAATTACACTAAATGGCATTCCAAAATCTCGCCAAAAACTCCCTAGTTCTTCTTCTTTTTCTTGTTTTGGCCTCGAAGGAAGCACTTGCCAGTGTCAATGTTTTCTTTCAATGGACGTTGTAGTACAATAATATTACAAGCGTCGTCTGATTATTTCAATATTCTAACAAGATGGTGGATCCCTTCCAGGGAGGTATCCTCCGTGGTATTATTTTCCATTCACTTCACTTATGAACAATAAACTAACTATATTACGTAAAACACCACCAAATTTACGAAATATAGAGACAAATAACACAAGATTATGAATAAAATATAAAATCCACTACATGACAGACTAAAATCCCGCCAAAAACTCAAACTCCCTAGTTTCTGTTCTTTCCATCGTAACGAAGAAGCAAAGGTTAGATACCTTTAGACCATGCAGCCGAGTTAGACGCCATTTTATAATTTTTTTAAATATTAGCCATGTTTTAGAGATATTAATATAAAGGTCGAAGCCGTGTTTGATTTTTTCAATATTTATAATATTCTTAAATTAATAAGCGCTTCCTATCTGTCGCCTCGGGAGTTGATTCAAAAAATGATTAGGTATTTAATATTACATATGGTATTTTTTTAATATTATTAATAGTTTAAGTTGTATCGATTTGATAAAGGTTGTAGCGTTTAAGTATAGTATGCTACTTCTCATTATTGTTATTATATTATTCATTGGACTGTTGACTGTTGCATTATCCACAATCGTAAATAAATAAATAGAACAACGCAATATTTTTTAATTAACTTAATTGAGACTTTCACTTCGTACAGCCTTTGAAACATTTATCTAGTTTCCTATTCCCCGAGGGCCTTTTGAAACGACAAATAAAAATAACATAAGTGGATCTCGTTATCGTGTAGCACTTCTATTGTTTTGAATAAATTAAAGACAAATGCTTAAACAAAAAAATATATTTTATAACACTACATACCGTCGAGTGAGATGTCTTAATGAATGCCCACATTATTTCTATTGTATGTGATAAATTTGTAAACGTGATTGTTTTTGAGATAATTGTACCAATTACATGACCCGTTCTCAATCTTTCGTGTTTTTATTTTGAATAAATAAAGAGTTCTTTCTTTTATCTGTACGTTTAATAGTTCGGTGAAGCTGTAAAGACCTAACCAGGTCAACAGCTTTTCCATTTCGAAAAAAAAAATCTGTACGTTAATTACTAACACTGACAATTCGAAAGAGTTAAATCTATACTCTATAATAATAAGCAATCTATACTAATACTATAAAGAGGTAAAGTTTGTGAGTTTGTGATGTTGTGACGTTGTAGGGGGTAATCTCAGGAACTACTGGTCCGATTTAAAAAATTCTTTCAATGTCATATAGCTCATTTATCGAGGATGGTTATAGGTTATATATCATCACGCTAAGACCAATAGGAGCAGAGCACTAATGAAGAATGTTTAAAAATCCGGGTATTTTTTCCTCTTGAGAGCTTCCGCTGCGTGTTACCGTTAGCCCAAAGTATCTATTCCACTCGAAGTATATACAACCCGATTAGGCCTCCCACGGCAGCGGCCAAGTCTAAGTTCGATCCCTCGGTAGGGAGCCCTTGAGTGCGTTGCTTGCGCGATACGGTGACACACAAATATACATCACCGCTACAACACTACACGATCACCCCCACACACGTGCACGCCTACACGCTTACACATGAAAGTGGAAGGGTTACTTTTTTCCCTTATCGAACTGAAAAACTCTCAATTTTCCGATAATAAATATATGGAGGAGTTGTTGAGGCTTGTATGCTTGGTACACATATACGTTTCAACAACTCATACACATATGAATAGTTAGCTAGGTTAGCTAAGATAGGTCGCGATTTTACATGCAACAGGCAACAGCCAAGCCGAGGTGTGCCGTGTACCCTTGAGCTGGTTGCCAAAATAAAATCGGCTGAGTGCTTTAAGCGCTCGCCTTAGTAGTTCGGTGAAGCTGTTAAGACCTTGCTAGGTCAATAGCGTAGTCAGTTCGAAAAAAAAAATACGAATTTGACAGTTATATGTACCTACTTTTTTTTCATGCACTCCGATGGTATTCAAATTACTAATCACATATAGAATGCTGATGAGCATTGTGGATTGTTAACAGCTTTCCTTTGTTTTGTTATGCTAAATTTATTTTAATAGTTTCCATACTTTCTTCATTCAGTTTTGTTGTTTTCGCACAAAAATATTGGGAATTAGCAAAATAATGAGAGAGAGAGAGAGAGGTGGTCGCAATGTAATACGAGTTTTTTAAGACGCGTTGAATGAACATTATATATGGTTACAAAGGTGGTGCAAGTCGAAGAGTTGAGGTAATTGCAAAGTCCGTTAAATGTCTTGACATTAATGATCACATGCTTGACAAAATTATCAAACGATTTGATAGCAGACTCCTCCATCAAGCTCAAAATGTCGAAGGACGTATACGAAGATTGTTTCAAAGCATTGTATGTCCTAAACTCTTCATACTAAATCTGAGGCCTGAGTGCCTTAAGCGCTCGCCTTAGTAATCCAGTTAAGCTGTTAAGACCTTGCTGGGTCAATAGCGTAGACATTTCGAAAAAAAAAATCGAAGTATATATAACGAATTATTAAAAAATTAGTAATTCTGTGTATAAAATGTGTCTTTTAAAAATACATCAAGCTTAGATGGCTGTGCTTGTAGAGATGTTAAAAAATAATCGATTTTTACTTAAATCGATTATTATTTTATTATAATCAATTTTTTATTATCGATGTTTATATTTATATTAATCATTTTTTTTAAATCGATTATATAAATTACGCATTTAAATCGATTTTCATAAACATCTATGTGACGGATGAAAAAAACTCAAAATAAGTTTATTATTATTTACATTTGAAGAGTGAGCATAGTGAGATAATATAGATGTAAATATTTAAAATGTTTTCTAGCCGCAAAACACCTAAAAGCGGCTGGCGAAAGTATTTTATAATGAAAAAGAATAATACCACAGTAATATGCATGTCCTGTTCGATAGAATGAAAAATTAAGTAGTGAAACTACAAATTTAAAAAGAACATAGAATGTAAACATTCCACTGCGTTACAAGTAATATAAGTTACTATATCTTATAATGATTGTTGTGGTTCTTATGACAGCCAAATACTGCTCTCTGTAAAATTAAAAATTTCAATAAAACTAAAAAGGTCTGTCATGCGAGTACAATGTACTTCAACATGTTCACTAAAATGTCTTATGGTAAACGCGACATCAATAAGTTTACAAAACTATACATTATTATTGAAATTATTCAATAAACAAATTCTTCAATTTTAATTTTGTCAATCACACTATAATTAATATGAAAATTTAAAAGAGAACTTCATTGTTTTGAATTTTAAAGTTACAATTAATAATGTTGTCATTTTGTTACGATGCTTATCATTTAATTTTTATTACGATAAATATAATGTTTAATAGTTCTGAAAATTTCTATGGTATTTAGTTTCTATATTCTTTACCTTGAAAGTTTAAAGAAACATTCACTTTTATTTTGTTTTGAACTGGTTATTTTTGATACGTATCATTTAATTTGATTCTTAATGTGATAAATTGTTATTTTGAATTTTTAGGTTTATTATAGGAATATGGAAAGCATGTCTATTTTTAAATATTATGAAAATCGATTTTTCGCAGAAATCTATTACTTATTTTCAATAATATTCCTAATTAATCGATTTTTTTCCATTAATCTCACATCCCTAGCTGCCTGAGCTATCGGATGAAATATGAAGTAATGCACCAATAATTATATAATTTATATTAGTATTATAAAAACTTTTAAACAAAAATTAAACCGCCGAAAAAACTGAAAAACAAGAAAAATAAAACTTTTACTTTATTAATCTTAATAACTAAGTTCTTAAAGTAATGTAAGTATACCTAAACGATTTTAAGTCGGCGTCAAAGAATCAATGAACTAATTAATAATTACATATTATTTATTTATTTTGGTTAATTTAATAATGTATTTATCTTTCACTTTTCAGTGCTTTATATGTTTTTGATATTGAAGTCAGTACAATTTTTTTTTTTGTAAATTTTTTTTTTGTTATAAGTTATACAAAACAATTTTGATGTTTCACATTGGCCAGGCGTCCCTTGACGACTCAGTTATATATCTTCTATACATATAATAAAATTGAGCCCTCACGGAACGCCTAAAACGTTCATACAAGCGTAAGACTTGAAATTATCAAAACCGATTAATTTTATAACTATATATTTTAAAAGATAAATTCATCTCGTTGTGTAACCATCGTGCCATAATTAAAAACATTTAATTATTCACATCGTAAAATCTCTTTATAAAGGAATCATTAAATTATTTTTTTATTACACCAATAACAGTAATGCATGATAGTTTAACGCGACCAATTTAAAAACTACATAACTAGTTTATCTTATAGTGGGTGCTCGTTGGTGGAATATAACCATGTATTTTATTGCTGAATGCCCACACAAATATGCGATGTATTACCTAGATTAAATGACTTCATTTTACCGTAAAATTGTTGTTATTATTGTTTACTAGTTGTGCCCGCGACTTCGTCAGCGTAGAAAATTATGTAAAGAAACAGGCATTAGTAAACTGTGAATGTATTAAGTTAATTTCTGTCTCTCGTCGCGTCGTCATTAAAATTACAATAACTTTTGATATATTTATCCGATTTTAATGAAACAAAAACTAAATGTTACTCAAATATATGTTAGATTAGTTTAAATTCATAATTTCAAGAAGCTGCATATCAATGATATAAAAAAAATAGTGCGTAGAGTTCCTCTGCGCGGAAGAAGTGAAACTTCGTAATGTGGAAATGAAAATAGGAAGGGGTACAAATTGATATAAATAAATATACTACGCGCATGCGTTAGAATGCCACGCATTCAATCTCGCTCTGTCTCTTTCCCCCTGGAGCGTTGAACGTTTAACGCAACAGTGCTTTCATACCCCCTCCATGGTAGCGTTAAATGTTTAACGCAACGTTGTTGGAAGCACGTGTCTGACGCACCACTAACTGATGTTCTGAGTACCATGTCGTATCCTGAAATGATTATATTAATAACTGTTTTTTTTTCATTTAATTCCACGCAGACGTAGTCGTGGGCACAGCCAGTCTATAAATATAAGAAGAATGTACTTTTTTAGATTTTTGAGAAAAAAAATTGCTGCAAGGATCTAGAAATAAGTAATAGGATACATTTCAATCATTTTTGGAAATTCTGTCTGTCCGTTTGTTTGAGCACGCACCACTGCTAAAGTATTAAATTTGTGATAAAACCCCATAATGTAACTTATAAAGTATATATTCGAGCAATATTTAGTTTTTGTTTCATTAAAGTCGGTTCGGTCTAAAAAAAATTATTGTAATTAGACTATACATTCAGGTGACTTTATTAGCCACCGTTTTGTACGTGTTCCGCGTGGACGAAGTCGTGGGCACAGCTAGCGTGCTATATAATTTGACATTAAATGATGCCGCCAAACACTCATTACAGTACTTTTGATTCTGCACGTCGGGTATGTGACCGAGATAGTTGGCTAACTTCGGTCTCGTATATCGCTGTCTTGCTCTCACGCAGTCATTGATTGCGCTCTGTAACAGAGAGAATGCTTTAGTAAGCCGGAGCAAGCGAGTCCCGATTCTGACGCGGCCGGGATCGGTTGCGTCCGCGCTCGGAGCGATATTTATTATTGTGATACAGTGTATACAGAGTGAAGTGTTCAGCTTTCACATTGAAGTGCCGATCCGCCTGACGGGGCGCACCATGTGCACCGCAGCTGTGTAACACCTGATAGTTCTTTTTCTCGAAATTGAGTGAGACCCTTCCTTTTTATGTATTTATTGCTTTGTTTATTATATTATATTGGTACATTTATTTGTTTACTCATTAGTTTATCTATTTATTTACGTAGTTCTTTACCCTTTATAGTCGTCATTTCTTTATAACTTTATTTATTTCAATTATTTATTTGTCTAGATATCCATTTATTTATTTGTTCTATATCTATGCAAATTATTTACCCTGCCTGTCTCGCTAACGTATTTCCTGTATTGCTTTTTTCTTCTGGCTCATTTTAAACAGCTCTCTTGATCTGCACCCAGGATAGACCCGTGATTAACCCGTTCGGCGTGCCCCCCTGCCCTTAAAGGCCTCCGACGGCCTTTTTAACATTCCGACCGCGAACTCTTTCGCGACCGTATCGCCACAGTCTTCTCAAGACGCGCGACAAAGGCCTACTTGAGGCCTCGATACCTAGCTCCAGCTCGGAGACCGGCTCCGAGATGGAGCTAGACGTGACGGCGTCCGCCGTGCCTACCGCGACCGCGACCGCGACTCCCGCGCCTTCTGCGCAGTTAGACAAGGGCGGTTATACGACCGTCTCGTATAGTAGGCGTCGTCCGGCTAGCCCGACGAATTCGGGTTCCGCAGGCCCGGTCAAAGTCGCCAACATAGGTGGCGCTCGCGTGCCGGCCGCGGCTATACCGTGTAGTCAACCGCGGACGAAAGGACCTAGCTCCGTCTCGCTCACTCCTTCTCAACCTGCGGGTTCCGCAGGTAGGAAGACGCGCCCCCCGCCTCCAGTCACGATTCAGGACAAGTCCCAATGGACTGCGATTTCTAATCGTTTGAAGTCCCTTAAGGTCAATTATACGTCCGCCCTGAGTACACCGGCGGACATTCGCGTAAAATGTCCCACGTCCGAAGAGCATCGCGCTTTGATTCGATTCCTTACGGAATCGAAATTAGCATATTTCACGTTCGCTCTCGAGGAGGAGCGCCTCCTCCGTGTCGTGCTTCGCCGTGTCCCGGCCGAAATCTCGGTCGAGGACATCACTCTCTCCCTTCAGGAGAAGAAATTCCCCGTGCGTGAGGTACATCGCATGTACCACCCACGCACCCGCGCTCCCTACAACATGGTGCTTGTTCTCCTCGACCGGTCGCAGGAGGGCAAGGCCATCTTTTCGCTCACATCTGTGTGCGACCTCAACGGCGTCACCGTTGAGCCCCCACCCAAGACCCATATTCCGTCGCAGTGTCATAACTGCCAGTGTTATGGACACTCGGCAAAGAATTGCCATCTTCGCCCCAGGTGTGTCAAGTGCCTGGGAGACCACGCCACGAAGGAGTGCGAGCGCACTCCTGGCACTACCCAACCCTCCCAGCTGTGTGCTCTGCGGTAACGCGGGTCACCTCGCGAATCATTGCGGCTGTCCCCGCGCGCCGCGCACACAACGTCCCAGTCAGGCGAGACAGGCGCCCAGGGCGCATGTAGCCGCCGCCCGCCCTCCGCCTCCACCTCTCATGTCCGTGGAGGCCTTCCCGGGCCTGCCGGGCGCCTCCCGCGCCCCGGTAGCGTCCGCGCCCACGACCTCACCGCGCTCGCCACCCTCTATGCCGCGCGCGGCTCAACCCGGGCGGGCCCCTATGGCCCCCTGGGCTCCCCGACCTCAGCCTCAGGCCTCTTCCAGGCCCCAGGCGCCGCCGCCACAGGCGAGTTATGCTTCATCATCCTCTCTCGCGGGTAAATTCGACTGGATGAAGCATTTACTCCGCGAACACGACATGAAGGAGGTCCTCGCCTTCTACGCCATCGTCGAGGTAGAAGAGGGCTTTGGCCTTCTCCCCGCTCTAGCGCAATTTCCGGCTATCGGAGCCACCATCCAGCGCATCGCCCGGTCACCCTAGTTTAAATAAGTTATAAAATTCATGGGTCTTAATAAAATAAAACCACGCGGTCTATGTCTCTCGTTTTTCAACGCGAGATCTCTTTGAACACAGCTCGATCTAGTAGCTGACTTTTTGCGCGATAGACAGATTGACGTTATCCTCATCCAGGAAACGATGTTAAAACCGAGTATGCGTAATCCGAGAATCGCGAATTACTGTATAGTCACGAACGACCGTGTCACCCGCGGGGGTGGCACGTTAATCTATTTTAGGCGTTCGTTGTATTGTATGCCATTAGATCCGCCCGCGCTAACCAATATGGAAGTGTCAGTGTCTAAATTAGGTATGACCGGCCACTCGAATATTATTTTAATTTCCGCATATTTGCCACCGAACAAAGAATTGCTAAGATCCGATTTGCAGGCGCTACTTAATTTAGGAGACTCTGTTATTGTAGCGGGGGACCTCAATAGCGGGAACGTTATCTGGAATAGTCCGTGTACCTCTCGTAAAGGGAGGATATTCGACGAACTAGGTAAGGTTCTCGCGTTTGACGTCATAGCCCCTTCGGAACCCACGCACTATCAAAATCATTGCCGACCCACAGTTCTAGACATAGCTCTCTTAAAAAATATTACGCTTCCTGTACGACTCATACAAGTCGTACACGAACTTGATTCAGATCATCGCCCGGTTGTTTTACAGTTAGGTCACAATTCAGACTTCACCCCGCCGTCGGTTAGGCTGGCGGATTACGCGAAACTCGTTCAATATTTTAAAGAAAATCCATCCTCCAGTAGTTTAGACAGGATTCCGGACGTGTTGGTGTGTAAAGCCGACGCGGATTCGGCCATCAATACCTGGTTGATTATCTCCAGACCGCCGTCAGGGTGACCTCGAAAGAGGTACAAGCAGCGAACGATCGCCATTTTATACTCCCTGACGACGTGAGAGCATTGATCACGGAAAAGAACGCCGCGACTCGAGCTTACGACGCTTACCCGTCTGTAGAGAATCGCAATCGTTTACGTTCGTTACGAAAAACAGTCAAGTCTCAAATTTCTGAGATCCGAGGTGACAGGTGGGACAGACTCCTGGAGGGTCTCCAGTCGTCTCACCTATCGTACTGGACTCTAGCGCGAACTCTCAAATCGGATATGGTCACTCCAATTCCTCCTCTCGACAGAGGCCCCGGTTTGCCTCCCGCGTTCGATAGCATAGATAAAGCGGAATGCCTTGCCGCAAGCTTAGAGAAACAGTTCTCGCCAAACACTGATAACACTGACCCTTTCCATAACGGATTAATCGAATCAGCTGCGGAGCATCTACTCGCGTCTCCTCCGGCGGATATACTAACCGCGATCACTTTCGATGAAGTTGCAGGCGCAATTAAGCGTCTCAAGCCTAGGAAGTCCCCAGGTCCCGATGGGATCAGGAACGAGGTGCTGAAACTCCTTCCTGATCGCATCATAGCTCTATTGCTCTGCGTCTTCAATGCGGCCATGTCCCAGGGTCACTTTCCGGCCGTCTGGAAAAAGGCCATAGTGATAGGTATTCACAAGCCCGGCAAGAAAGCTACGCTTCCCGTTAGCTATCGCCCCATTAGTCTGTTAGATACCTTAGGAAAACTTTACGAGCGGCTCCTTCTGAACCGTCTCCAGTTCACGATTACAGATTTAAAATTAATACCACCTGAGCAGTTCGGATTTCACGCCGAACACTCTTGCACGAATCAAGTACACCGCCTCATGGAGTACATTTTCTCTAAATTTAACGCCGATCCGAAACGTAAACCGAAACGCACAATTGCAGTCTTCTTCGATGTCGCCAAGGCCTTCGATAAGGTCTGGCACGGAGGGATTATCCATAAATTATGTAAATCTCGCGTACCCGATAGGTTAATTCATATTATCCGCGATTATCTCACTGATAGGACATTCCGCTTCAGAGTGGATGGTGAACTATCACTGCCCCACCCGATACGCTCAGGTGTGCCACAGGGCTCCATACTCGCGCCCACGCTCTTCAATCTGTTCATCAGTGACCTACCTCGGTCTCGGGGGGTCGAGGTAGGTTATTACGCTGACCATACCGTTATTTACACTTCCGGCTGGCGGTCGGACTTTCTTAGGAAGCGCATCGAAAAAGCCGTTCAAACTCTCGGTGAATGGTTTCGTCGATGGCGCATAGAAGTTAATCCCGATAAGAGTGCCGCAATACACTTCGATCCCACGAAACGCGCTAATAAATTTGAGCCCATCAGCCTATACGGAATCAATATCCCTTGGGTCGAAGAGGTCAAATATCTCGGTATTACATTAGATAGACATTTAACGTTCAATTCACATATAGATAGAGTGCGAAACAAAGCCGCTATGGTCTTGGGTCGCCTCCATCCGTTGCTTTGTCGTAAGAGTAAGATGTCCCTCAGACACAAGCTCACTTTGTATAAGACGTGTATCCGTCCCGTGGTGACATATAGCTGCCCCGTTTTTGTGCATATGTCCAAATATAACTTTAATAAGCTGCAGGTTCTCCAAAACCGTGTCTTACGTAAAGTGACCGGTGCCCCGTGGTACATCCGGAGAGTCGATCTCCATAGTGACCTAGAGATCCCTTCTATCTGGGCGTACGTAAAATCACTCACGATTAGCTATTTTGAAAAAGCCACGAATCATCCCAGTCCGTTAGTGGTATCCGCCGCAAACTATGAACCCGTACCTAACGTTGCGCGTTATAACAGACGTCCGCGATACATTTTTACCGACCCTCCTGATCCAATCACGTCAGCGAACGATCAGTACCATCCTGTCCCTCGAAACACAGCGTGTTCACGCCCACGCCTGCGTAACCACAGATCACGCCGCCGTGGTCTGGGGGTTAATTTCGCTCCCGCACACCCGATTAGGCCTCCCATGGCAGCGGCTCAAGCCTTGGTTCGATCACTCGGTAGTGAGCCCTTGAGTGCGTTGCTTGCGCGATACAATGACACACAAATATACATCACCGCTACAACACTACACGATCACCCCCACACACGTGCACGCCTACACGCTTACACATGAAAGTGGAAGGGTTTACTTTTTTTCCCTTATCGAACTGAAAAACTCTCAATTTTCCAATAATAAATATATGGAAGAGTTGTTGAGGCGTGTATGCTTGGTACACATATACGGTTAAACAAACTCATACATATATGAATAGTTAGCTAGGCTAGCTAAGATAGGTGGCGATTTTGCATGCAACAGGCAGCAGCCAGGCCGGGGTGTGCCGTGCACCCTTGAGCTGGTTACCATAATAAAATCGGCTGAGTGCCTTAAGCGCTCGCCTTAGTGGTCCGGTGGAGCTGTTAAGACCTTGATGGGTCAATAGCGTAGTCATTTCCAGAAAAAAAAAAAGCCGGAGCAAGCTGATTATAGACCCGCGTATCATTCTTTGCGAGGCCTGTTAAAGTGCTATGTTCTGGCAGATAAATTAAAGATATATTGTTAGTTATTTAATAACTTTTCACTATAATTAATCACATTCCCGGCCGGAGCTGCCACAAACGAATAGTACGAAGATAAAGTCATTATTAATTCGAGGAATACATTGATGTATCTAATCGGCTCTAATTACATTTTAGGGAATTTGGAAACGTTGGAACAGATTAAGTGCGGAAGCGGTATGATTTTTTTTTAAATATAATTTCACGTCAATAATTAATAGATTAATAACGTTTGGAAAGTTATGACTAAACGATATGTTCCAGTGGTTAGTGTGTTTGAAAACAATATAGTCGAATCATGCAGTAAGTTTTTTGTAAAAGGTTTTTTTTTATCGAAGTGACTACGCTATTGACCTAGCAAGGTCTTAACAGCTTCACCGAACTACTAAGGCGAGCGCTTAGGGCAATCGACCGATTTTATTTTGACAACTAGCTCAAGGGTGCACGACACAACTCGGCTTGGGCTTTCTCCTGATTCATGCAATTCGCGACCTATCTGAGCTAACCTAAGCTAAGCTACTTATTCATAATTATATGAGTTATTGTAACATATATGTGTACCAAGCATACATACCTCGACAACTCTTATATGTATCTTATGTCGGATAATTTTTCTAAACTATTTCAGTCGTTCAGTTCGTTAAGTGAAAAATAAAAATAAAACACTTCCACTTTCACGTGTCAACATGCGTGTGGATGTGATATGTGTAATGTTGTTGCAGTGATGTAAGATTTTGTGCACGAGCAGCGTACTCAAGGGCTCCACACCAAGGAGACGGACATAGGCTTGAGCCGCTGTCGAGGGGAACCTACTCTGGTTTGCGAGAGCAAAATTTACCCCCAGACCACGGCTTTTTGTAAAAAGAAAATATCATATTAAAACTACAGGATGATGATAAGATTTTTTTAAAAGAACGTCTGGCTAGCATGCACCTATAGATATGTTTCGGCTATATGTTCACTTGAGAGCCAGTTCCTCAAGGTTTTCACATTTTAGGATTTTCCGTCCATAATTTAAGGTCAGGTGAGATTATAGTCAATCGCTATATATTGTATAATATGAATGTAAGTATGTGTCTGTTCTTTTTGATTAAAAAAAAAGGTTACAGATGTTTAGGAATAAGTAATTAACCACATTTCAATCAATTTTAGAAATGGCTGTACAGACAGACAGTACCAACAGTGGTATAGTTCGCGTCACTGCTAAAGAAAGTCATAAGTCATTGTGTAGGTGGTAGAGCCCCGCTGACGCTATTTTTGGTTTCAGCATGAATGGGTCGGCTCCTCCGGGGTAGTACCACCCCTCTCACAGATAACCTACGTGAAATAACAGTGCTTGCATTGTTGTGTTTCGTTCGGTCAGTGAGAGAGCCCGAGGCCCACGTCCTTTCCTCTTTCCTTCTTTCCCTTTCCTTCTCCTGCCCCTTCTCCCATATACAGGCTGGCAACGCACTTGCGACGTCCCTGATGTCGCTAGTGTCTATGGACGGTGGTGATCACTTAACATCACGTGACACACCAGTTCGTTTGCCTCCTTTGATATAAAAAAAGACATATCTTCGAGTAACATTTAGTCTTTGTTTAATCAAAATCGATTTAGTCTATCAAAAGTTATAACCATTTTAATGAGAATACGACTTAAGTACGAGAGAAAAGTAGATAGTAATTACAATTAATACATTGAAATGACTTCACACCTTCACAGCTAGTAAAGAATAAGATAACAAGGTCTGTTAGGGACTAAATAATATAAGAAAAACAGCCGTTTCAAGCGACAAGTTACAAAGGACGGTCTGCTTAACTATAACCTCAAAAATGGTCCAGTCGAGACTAAGTAGGTACTATTCACCGCTCTTAATATTTTATACTTAGTCATTTATATATAGGAGTTGTTGAGACACACATACTTGGTACATGCATGTTTCAATAACTCATATACGTATATCTAGGTAGCTTAGCTTAGGTTAGCTCAGATAGGTCGCGATTTTTGCACAAAACAGACGACAGCCCAAGTCGAGGTGTGCCGTGCACCATTGAGTTAGTCGCCGAAGGATCCTAAATCGGCTGAGTGCCTTCAACACTCGCCTCGGTAGTTCGGTGAGCCTGTAAAGTCCTTTCCAGGCCAACGGCACTGTCATTTCGATAAAAATAACTTAGTGAAGCTGTATGGCATATATCTTACAGGCGGGAAATCTTACAGAATACAAGAGATTGTTTATTTTTTAAGTCTCCGCGCGTACATAAGAATAATAGCATAAACATAAATAACATTAAGCTTTCCAAATTGATAATTGTATTGGTGCTATGATATCGTTCATGACAGAGCCTATCTCTGACCAAAATTTTTACACTGACTTTATTTTATTCCATAAGAGTTAATTAGTCATGACAGTTTTAAAATGCGCTAATAATAAATAAGTTTATAAAGTAATACGAACGTAACTTTATACGCGTACGTTGTGACTAATCTTACACGGAGTTGTTTCTCGTTCTTGGTTAAATTAAAGGTGGTACGGTTAATTGAGTGAACACATTGAAAGTCTGGGGCACAACGGGAGCGTTTAAAAATTGTTTGTCTGTAAAGTCGATTTATGGATCATAATTGTACGTGATAACAGCATAAGAAAACGTTGATGAAAAATTGCATACTGTTAGGAATTGAATTATTATCACAAAATTTATCACAACTTGACAAAACAGTTCACATGTAGGTTGTGCTGCTGCTGTCTCTCTTCTACTCGAATGTATCGGCCAATGGAGTAAAAGTGAGAGATGCGTTTACAAGCCGAACGCTTAGGCCGATCGCGCCTCTCTATTGCTTGTGCTGTGCTCTTGGTCGCACGCTCGGCTCAGGGGAAACGGGACAATTATTCATGCTGTTTTATGTGTGCAGCAGGCGTTCACAGATTTACAATATTCATATCAAAAATTATGTAGCTCGGTGATGCATATCGTGGCGACGTTTGTTTAAGCCGTCGCACCGTTATAGATGATTTACATAAAAAAACAACAACACATAGCTTGTTTGTTCTCGTTGTATCGATGGCCTTATCTTAGCAATCATCCCGTGACGTACAGCCAGGCACATGTCTGTGCATAGTCCGGCTTAGGTTACTACATCGAGCGCTCGTGTCACATACTTGCGCTGTTTAAATTAATATCATGTGATATAATCATAAATAAAAATAAATAACACAGTCAATAAAATCTAACGTGTTTAAAATAATAATTATATAATTCATAAAACAGTATATTTTGATATTTTATCGTGATTTAAAACTATACACTATTTTTTTACTTTTTTATCTTCGGCTGTTTGTTATATAGGCCTGTGACAGAGTTATTTAGTTTGTTTTAACGTAGCGTAATCACGGAAGTACCAGACCGTGCATCCGCGCATATTTTTTTAAATCTACAGCACCGTGGTCAAGATAACAAAGCAAAAAATCCAAATACATCCTGTCGTCGCGCGCGCAAATAATTAACTAATTTTGTAATGAACTTTGTTTATGAGACACGACTATATTCCAATATTTAAACTTATTAAAGTATAGATTATAGAACAAGTAAATAGATAATCGTAAAAATGATGATGATAAGAGAATTATTCATGATTTTATTCCTAAAAAATATAGTAGAATGTGAGAAACCTTTCAAAAGTGTCCCCGTTATTGTCAAAGCATATGAAAATGATACGGTTTTACTGCCGTGCTACTTAGAAGGGGCAGGTAAGTAATTTTAATCATTCCTTTATGTCTTACTACTAATTGTTCGTAGCTTTGTACGCATTTTCTTTTACTTTTTTTATATTATTGATTTGTGAGACATATATCTTATAGTTTTTAATAGTACGATTAATAAATCAGATAGGTTGTCAATTTTATGATGACACGCCAATAATAAATAAAAAAATTATTTAATAAAAAAATGAACCAAATAATACTTTGTACAATCAAAATATGAATTTTGTTCATAAAAGTAATCCATGACTTAGACCTCCGCGGTTACAATGTTGCAATTCAACCTCATGTACCAACAAAAAAAAAATATTTTCAAAAGCTAATGGTAGTATTAAAAACATCTTTGTCTTGGATTCACCATTTGATTGTATTATGGGGGGTCCATTACTTTTCCAAACGATGCTACTGGGCATATCACTATTTCTCATAATGAACAGACTACATTTAATTCAATATGACCCAGAAACACCACGCACCCATGGTGTCGTGTAAAATTAATTGAAAGTTGTGTCATGGTTTTTTTTTTTTTTCGAAATGTCTACGCTATTGACCCAGCAAGGTCTTAACAGCTTCACCGGACTACTAAGGCGAGCGCTTAAGGCACTCAGCCGATTTTATTTTGGCAACCAGCTCAAGGGTGCACTGCACACCTCGGCTTGGCTGTTGCCTGTTGCATGCAAAATTGCGACCTATCTTAGCTAACCTAGCTAACTATTCATATGTGTATGAGTTGTTGGAACGTATATGTGTGCCCAGCATACACGCCTCAACAACTCCTCCATATATTTATTATCGGAAAATTGAGAGTTTTTCAGTTCGATAAGGGAAAAAAGTAAACCCTTCCACTTTCATGTGTAAGCGTGTAGGCGTGCACGTGTATGGGGGTGATCGTGTAGTGTTGTAGCAGTGATGTATATTTGTGTGTCACCGTATAGCGCAAGCAACGCACTCAAGGGCTCCCTACCGAGGGATCGAACCTAGGCTTGAGCCGCTGCCGTGGGAGGCCTAATCGGGTGTTGTGTCATGGGTTGCGATAAATTTCTTTATTTTCGTAAAGTTATGTTTGCTTAAAATTTGCGAGCTTTAACACGTGGTTTTTGTTTCAAATTTATAGTTAATTTCAGTTTTCATCTACACATAGATTTTTTTTGTTTGTATAATTAAAGATTATGGCAAATAACTGAGTAGCTATGATGAAAGCCTTTCATTATAGAAGTATACCCTTTGACAAAATAACTCTAATAAAGTTCAAACAAAATCAATTAACTATGGTCGAATATCGACCAGTAGTATTAAATTAAAAAGCTATTTATTTTGATAACTTACATAAGGTCTTTTGTCAGAGGATTTACATCTTACTTAATAAAAAAAAAATACATTCACTGTACAGTTTAATAGCAATTAATTCAAAAATATCGGTTTTCCATACAAACTTTCATCCGCTTGGGGTTGAATTATCAAAAATTATTCACTAGTTCTCATCACTTACAGTCTAAAATTTAAAATCAACTGACATATACATTTTCAGACTTTTTGGATAGACTATAAACTGTAACCAGTATTGACGAGGGATGAGGTTTGGGAGACACTGGGAAACCAAAAGTTATCGATTTTCTGACAATTAGGTTTTAGAAACGGATATCGTGTAGACGCGCACGTATAAGACGCAGTAAGTACAGGCTGAGGAAACGTGGTCAAAATTTAACCAATATGGCTGATAGCCGCGTATGAAAATTCATATGGTTTTATATAGAACTTATTGGTTCGGTGAATACTTGGCAAATCTACTGTTTAGATAGACGACATTACTTCCCCGTGTTCTATTTATATGAACTATCTCACCAAGATATTTTATAAGAATATATAACATTAGCCTCTGCTCGCGACTTCGTTCGCGTGGAATAGATACTTTGGGCTAACGGTAACGGTAACACGCAGCGGAAGCTCTCAAAAGGAAAAAAACCCCGATTTTTAAACATTCTTCATTAGTGCTCTGCTCCTATTGGTCTTAGCGTGATGATATATAACCTATAACCATCCCGGATAATTGAGCTATAAACCATTGCAATAATTTTTCAAATTGGACCAGTAGTTCCTGAAATTACCCCCTACAACGTCACAACGTCAAAAACTCCAACTTCAGGAACTTTACCTCTTTATAACATTACTATAGATTATAAAGCGTAAGGTCCATAGTCGTTTGAAATTTGAAAAATTAATTTCTAATACAAGCAACGACTTCAATATTGTTATGTTAATGAAAAGTTCATACACTTTATATACGGCACGTCTCTCTGTTTGTCTGATAGATTGATCGACGCTGTGAGATTAAAAGGTATAGGGTAAAAGGTCGATGCCTTTTAAAGCTTCTAATGTTGATCGGGTTTCTTTTGCTTCAATATCGAGCACTTCTAATTAACATTTATTTATTTTTTCCTTTTACTCCTAATCGTGTAATATTTTACTCTATATGTTGTAATATTGGTAGCATTTTACTTAATATACAGGCTGATGTTTAGACACAAGCAATATTTATGGAGGATAATTCGCACTCGATTCTCATTCTATATTAATTTAAAAAATAGGTGTTTAATTTTTGCTTCTATGTTAAAACGTAGTGTCAATGACCGTCGGGTGATTTCACTATGATTTGAAAGGCCACGTAGACGGTATGAAAAAAACAAAAGGGTTTATTGTCCGTTTATCGAAGGTTATAAACTCCGGGTCGCCCCTTACACATTTTGGGCACCGGTCATTACACCTAAGTTCTCATTGTTATTTATTAATGTTTATTTTCATATTATTATTTTATATGTTTAATGTGAGCTTGAAGTATTATATCCTACAATCAGTGGCGGATTTACAGTGTTGGCCGCCATGTAGTAAGTACCACCCCTATCTCAGCCAGCACCCATAATATTGAACACATAATGAATTTACTTTATCGACAACTTTTTTTAAGGATTTTTGTTATACGATACGGTGCAGTGCAGCCCACCATAATGTGCGCGAGTCTTTAGAACATTTACGTACTTTAAGTTATTTCTTGCTATCATCAGTGGGTTTTTTGTCACGATTGGCCGCCTCGAATATATGGCCGCCCTAGACCCAGGTCTCTTGGACCTTAGGTCAAATCTGCCGCTGCCTACAATACTGTGAGTGCTTAACCTGATAGAGTTCAGTTATTGTGCATAAGTGATCGATTCAATTATAATTAAATCATAAAATACATTATTCATTAAAATAACAAAACGTTTTTCTCTCGAAGAAACTCGCTGGCAACTAGTATATTCTAACGAGGGAACCATAACTCAGAGTAAGTCGACTGATATGTTCCCATAATTCAAATCAGACTGATCTATTATTAAGTAATTGGATTATATTACAACGTTTATCTGAATTATGCTTGTTTATTTAAAGAGAAGGTTACATCTCGCTTTCTCTAATGGAAACGCAAGAAATAAATTGAGTTTTTTTTCAAGTAAACTTCTTATCAGCCTTGAAATTCTCATCAACAACCTTTTTGTGTGACGAAAAATGGTGGCGAGTAACACTGTGTTCAAAGCACCGATTCTCGTCTGATCAGCGAACTTAAGCAACGTCGAGCGCGGTCATCACTTTGACGGGTGGCCGTTTGGGTATACCGCGTTTTTATTTAAAACGTTTTCTTGTAACACAAAAGCTTCACTTCTATCGTGTGTCTTTAAGACACACCCTGTTTTTATTTATTTTAGGTGTTGTACATAAATTACGTTACACATTAATAGGACTTACCAAAGTATGATACTGTACGACTCACGATGAAACACTAAAATTGTTATTTATATTTTAGCAAACCATCTAGATTTTACATAGTGTAATGTACTAATATGACGTCATAAGTATTACGTCATTATTGTCGATCTTTTTTATTCATAAGTCATTTTTAAAGGTGGTAGAGCCACGCTGGAGCTATTACTGGTTTGAGCATGAATGGGTCGGCTCGCCCGGGGTCGTACCATCCGACCCACAGAAACACCGACGCGAAGTAATAGTGCTTGCATTGTTGCGTTTCGTTTGGTCAGTGAGAGCGCCCGAGGTCTATCTTCCCCCTCTCATCTTCCCTTCCCCCCCCCCCCCCCCCCCTCCCAACAAAGTGCTGGCAACGCACGTGTGACTCCCCTGGTGTTGCAATTGTATCTGGACGGTGGTGATCACTTAACATCAGGTGACTCACCTTTACTTCCTATGATAAAAAAAAATTGGAATCCTCAGAGAAGTTTCTGTTTGTTGCGAATAATTTTTTAGTCTGTGTTAGTTTTCAATATATTCATTGAAATAATGTACCGTAAATGGCATTTTTGGTCGACATAAAATGCCCAAAGTAACTAAGGCGTTTAATATGATAACAATTGATAATTTATTTGTACAAATAACGTCGCCATTACCCAATTATTTTTTAATAATGTGTACATGATAAAAATTATCAAGTATTGTGTGTTACTTCAACGTAATTAAAGCTTTTAATAAATTGGATAACAATTAGTATTATATTTGTTAAATAACGTCGCAAATAATTTTTTTTTTTAAATAATATGTTAAGGTGTAGTGTGTTTTCCGTGACATAGTTGTTAGCAATTGCGTAGAAGTTGTTGTTTCTACAAGTCTCATGGATGTTGTCATATAACGCTGATTACGAAGGTCAGAGCCGAAGGATCCAAAACGAACTAAATTACTTTGACTTAATTTGGGGTGTAGCGGGTGTCGAATAACATCATAAGACTTGAGACACCCAAGCCAACCTCACCTACACGTGGTACAACACCCTGCTGAATAACGAACGAGGCAATGTAAACCTGATCGCTGGCGTGAGTTGTGTGAGAGACGTGGCGACGATGCTCAATCTCTCTTGCCGCACAGAGCTCCCATACCTATAGTGTAATTTGATAATTCGAGAATTTGAGATTCGTTCCATTCGAACAATTTCGATGTTTCACATCTGCCCGACGTCCCGTGACGGCTCACATATTTTTTATTACTCTTTATAGTTTTATAATAGTTTCCACAATGTCAAAGTCATTACGAGAATAACTGCTTCACAGTATATATCTAAACACATTAATCAGACTGTGGGTTCGCGACACCGATCTGACTTCACCACAAAAAATAACACCACAATCAATTTTCTTAGCAGGATTCTAGAATATTATGGAAGTGTATTTTATATTTTATCGATATTTTTGTGTTATTTGACTCTATATTTAATAATATTTGTGATGTTTTACGTAATATAGTTTTGTTATCGTGCATATGTGAAGTGGATAAGAAATAATATCACGGAGCATGGAATTGCCACATAGACTCCCTGCAAAGTTCTAACAAGACGGCCATTATTTTGTTAGTTCACAAAAAAGATCGCAAGAAAATTGTAATAACAATACTTTTTTTTTCGAAATTAAAACGCTGTTGACCTGGAAAGGTCTTTACAGCTTCACCGAACTATTGAGGCGAACGCTGAAGGCACTCAGCCGATTTGGGATGTTTGAGCAACTAACACAAGGGTGCACGGCACACCTCAGCATGGCTGTCGCCTGTTTTGTGGAAAAATAGCGTCTTATCTGAGCTAACCTAAGCTAAGCTATCTAGATATACGTATATGAGTTATTGAAACATGCATGTGTACCAAGCATGTGTGCCTCAACAACTCCTATATGTATTTTGTGTCGGATAAATTCCTCTAAACTATATAGGATACGATAGGATAGGGAAGAATAAGGGTAGAACTCTTTGTCGTTTATTTCTCTGAAAAAAAACCAAACAGCGTGTAAGCGTGTAGGCATGCACGTGTGTATAGGTGATGTGTGTGATGTCGTAGCAGTGATGTAAGGTTTTGTGTCACTGTATCGCGTGAGCAGCGTACTCAAGGGCTTCACACCGAGAGAACGGACCTAGGCTTGAGCCGCTGCCGAGGAGGGCCTAATCTGGTGATAATAACATTACCTGCTTCACAATAGCAATAGAAATGTATTACAAGATTGATTGCCAAAAACAAAATAAATAATACCTCAATTGAGCGACTTTAAAAAGTCTGGGGGCCTTACCAAGTTGCTTACAATCACTAACGCAAATAGAAAAGGGAAAAATGTATGGAGATGACATATCTGAACGCTATATCACATGAGTATGGAGATGACGTATTTGAACGCTGTATCACGTGATATAGCGTTCAGATATATCATCTCCATACATTTTACCGCTTTCTATTTGCGTTAGTGATTGTAGATAAGTAACTTGGTTAGGCCCCCTGTTTTGTTTGTCGGTCCCTTTTAATGCGCTTTTTGAGCGAACGTATAAGGTACACAGCCGAACAGCAACAATACAAGCTTAAGGGAGCTAAAGTGGCCAAAGTATATAGATATAATACATGGTTATAAATAACTGAATTTAGAATAGTCCTTTTTCAAGGTGAAAATTATATCTTTTTTCTGTAGCCCTAACAACATATATGGAAATTCTAATGCTAGATGAGTAGTGAAATTGTAACAAATAAACAAAAAAACTCACTAACATTTATTTATTTTTATGAGTCATCAACATGACCGTACATTCAAAATATACTAGCAGTAACATTTTATAAATACATATTTAAATAATATATGATACACAAAACTAAATATTTAACATGTCTATTCTAAACACATAATAAGAATGTAAATCTAACAGTCCTGCATTTTTTACGTTTTTGTAAAAAAAAAATGATGCAGCTGTCTAGGAATCAGTAATAAAATACATATGAATTTTAGGACTGTCTCTTTGTATGAATACGCATCACTACTAAAATATTACTCTCTCTTCCTAGTCCCACATGGTGCCTCCCTTACTTTCCTTCTCCACTTCGCTCTGTCCATGACATCACATTCGGAAACTTCGTACTCCTTCATGTCTTTCAGCACTACATTCTTCCAATTTGTTTTGGGCCTGCCTCTGGATCTTTGACCCTGCAGGGACAGTTGTAGTGCCAAATTTCCCACGTTCGTGCGTTCACGATAAAAACATCAGGATGATTATCATAAAGCATATCCTCGAGTAACATTTAGTCTTTGTTTCATTAAAATCGGTCCGCTATATCAATAGTTATTGTAATTTTACGTTTGACATTGCGACTTAAGTACGAGAGAAAAGCAGATATTAATTCAACTTAATACATTTCGATGACTTTATTACTCGCTGTTTTGTAAATCAGGTTCCAAGCGAACGAAGTCGCGGACACAACTAGTAAATAATATAAAAACTAACAAATCATAACAGGAGGGGAAATAAAATATTGTTAAATTTATTTTTAGGATGAAAGTAAACACAAGTAAGGATGATACTATAATATAATCTTTATATAACTCTAATGACTTATGCAGAACAGGGCAGTTATCATTCAGATAGCAGGATTCTTGCCATTTTCAGGTTTGAGAGCAAGCTCAACTCCTGGATGCCCCTACAATGCGGCGGACGGTACACCGTGGGGTTTTAGTCCGTGCGAGTCAGACATAACCCACTCTCTCCCCCGGGAGGGTGGCGTATCCATAAAGGATTTCCCCACGTTAATAAAAAAAAAGGATTCTTGCCAATCAACTTATCGTTTATCCAATGAAAAAAGTTTTGTTTTTTAATTTATTTTTGCCAACCAATGTTTTAAATTATTAGTAGCATTGTCGTGTAGTTAATAATATTACAAGCGTCATGTGATTACTTCAATATTTTAACAAGATAGAGGCTCCCTTGTTAGAATCTTCCAGGGAGTTTTTGTAGCTTCTCAGAATTTCATGCACCGTGGTATTATTTTCCATTCACTTCACTTATGCACAATAAACTAACTATATTACGTAAAACATTTCCAAATTTACAAAATATAGAGTCAAGTAACACAAGATTATAAATAAAGCCCACTACATGACAGATTAAAAATTCGCCAAAAACTCCCAAAAAAAGTCTTCATACGTTATTCCCTGTGTAGTTTCATCAAGATCCGTTAAGTAGTTTTTGAATAAGAGACTGACAGCCATCCTCAAACTTTATTTTTTAACTTATATTAACATACTAGCTTGTGCCCGCGAGTTCATATACGTGGAATAGTTACCGTTAACGTAGCGCACGCAGGGGAAGATTTGAAAACGATAAAACCCGGATTTTGAAACATTCTTCATTGATGTTCCGCTATTATCGGTCTTAGTGTGATGATATATAGCCTATATATATAGCCGTCCTCGTTAAATGAACCAATACTGAAAGAATTCAAATCGGACCTGTAATTCTTGAGGTCAGCAACCTCAAACACACAAACTCTTCAACTTTAAAATAATAGTATAGATTTTACGAAAATAAATTTGTTATTGAATAAATACAAGTAACAAAGGCGAGAACTGTATTTTTGTGTTCAACACGTACAGATCCCGGCACAATAGTTCACACTCTATATAACGTTCAGATTAGTCGATACACTGATTAAAAAATTAATGGATGCGTCATATCTTTCATATATATTTTACACTAATATGTAAAATAACAATGATTAATATAATCATCTGAATGTATTAAGTCCGTTTACTTATTTACTTTTCTCTCGTGCTTAACTTTTTTTTTTTCGAAATGTCTACGTTATTGACCCAGCAAGGTCTTAACAGCTTCACCGGACTACTAAGGCGAGCGCTTAAGGCACTCAGCCGATTTTATTATGGCAACCAGCTCAAGGGTGCACGGCACACCTCGGCTTGGCTGTTGCCTGTTGCATGCAAAATTGCGACCTATCTTAGCTAACCTAGCTAACTACCCATATATGTATGAGTTGTTGAAACGTATATGTGTACCAAGCATACACGTCTCAACAACTCCTCCATATATTTAATATCGGAAAATTGAGAGTTTTTCAGTTCGATGAGGGAAAAAAGTAAACCCTTCCACTTTCATGTGTAAGCGTGTAGGCGTGCACGTGTGTGGGGGTGATCGTGTAGTGTTGTAGCAGTGATGTATATTTGTGTGTCACCGTATCGCGCAAGCAACGCACTCAAGGGCTCCCCACCGAGGGATCGAACCTAGGCTTGAGCCGCTGCCGTGGGAGGCCTAATCGGGTAATCTCGTGCTTAACTCGAGCGGTCATTCAAATTACAATAACTTTTGACAAAAGAAAAGAATTTTAATTAAATAAAGACCGAATATTACTCGAGGATATGCTTTACGAGGTTTTTTCGTAAACGCATTACTTTACAATGATTCGTGTTCAAATAAACAGTCAGAGATGTAGTTAGACAAATATACACTTATAATAATAATTGAAGTATATTTTATTACAGATATTGCCACTGCTAGGTCAGTCTATTTCGCTTACTTCCATAGCATAATGTCTTATGGTATTCTGCTGTGGGGTATGGATGCTGAGGTAGACATCATATTTTTATTACAAAAACGGGCAGTTCGATCAATAAATAATATGAAACCTCGCGAATCATTAAAAAAGAAGTTCCAGGAATTCAGTATCTTAACTCTACCCTCCCAATACATTCTTGATAATTTAATGTATGTCCGTAAGAATGACAAACTGATTTTAGTAAAAGACCGGCATAATATTAATACTAGAAACTGTAATAAACTCGTCATCCCATGCTTCAGACTTAGCAAAACCAGTAATAGTTTCTTAGGTAACAGTTTTAGGTTTTACAATAAAATCCCAAAACATGTTACCGATTTGCCGGATTGTAAATTTAAACGCCACGTTAGGCGGGTTTTAGTGCTAAAAGGTATATTATAGAGTGGATCAGTATGTGAATGATAGCGATATCTGGAATTGACTTCTCTCTGTGCATCCACTAAAAGCTATTGTATGATGTATTGAAAATATATGTTATAAAAATGTACCCAATCGAGTTTCTTGCCGGTTTTTCTCGATGACTGGTTTGTTTTCCGAACCGGTGGTTGTTTTTGACGTTCATAAGTGCCTTATTAGAGTCTAAACTGAATAAAGTATTTTTGATTTTGATAATATTCCTAGACACTTATAACATTCTTTTTCACTATAATCTAAAAAATACAGACACATTAAATTTATGTTCTTATTATATCTAAAAATATGAGATTTGTGATTGACCACAATCTCATCTGATTTTGAATGATCATGTGGTCTAAGTCATAACACGCTAAACCTAGGGGGGGACTCAAACAAGATAAGAAAGCTTGTCGGGACACGCCAACATTTGCTTGGTTACAATTTTTTATCTTGGGTAATAGCTAGCCATGTGGACTTTGAAAAAGCACTACCGTATATACGGAACATCTAATGTGCACAGTATTTATTATTCGTACATCTAGTACGGACTGTGCGTACGCGCCTGTTAACGACGGGAAGGGATCCATACATTCTTTGTGCTTCAATTGTGGCATTTGACAATTCGTCCCGTATTGACGTGGACCCCAATCTTGAACTTACTTCGTTGACAGGGATGTACTCAGGTTAAGATTTAACTTTTGGGGATCGAAAATCCGCATTATATATTTTTAAGGTAAAAACTTTTTAGCGTGTTGAGCGGCATTCTTTTGGCAGGAGATAAATTTATAGTTTCACGCTATGACATGCTAGCAAGCGTGACACATAGTGTTTCGCTTACGCGGCTTAATATAACAGCTTGTGTACATCTAATAATTATATTTTGTACTAAGATTGTACAGCTCATGATATTTAATTACTTAATAAACTATATAAAGATGTGTATAATTATTAGCGTGCCTACTGGAGGTCATGTCGCCCTGATATTAAAAAAATCGTAGGACCAAACCGCACCGCCTGCTACCGTGTTCAATTTTTTTTTTCGAACTGACTACGCTATTGGCCTTACTAGGCCTTTACAGATTCACCGGACTCAGTGTTCAATTATATACCTAAACCTTCCTCATGAATCACTCTATTTACTGTTGAAAACCGCATGAAAATTTGTTCAATAGTCTCTCTCTCTTCCTGGCTGTTTGTCCCACATGATGGTGGTGTCAGCCTTCCTTACTTTTCTTCATTACTTCGCTATGTCCCTGACATCACAATCGGAAACCTCGTACTCCTTTATTTCCTTCAGCACTACATTCTTTCAATTTGTTTCGGGCCTGCCTTTGGATATCTGACCCTGAAGGGACAGTTGTAGTGCCAAATTTCCCACGTAGTCTGTTGGCTTTCTCTTAACGTGACCATACCATTGCAGCCTACTTTCTTGTATCTTATCGGCAATGTGCGGTCAGTCGAACAAAATTTGTTCAGTAGTATTTAAGTTTATCGCGAACAGACATTTTTTTTTCTCGAACTGACTACACTATTGACCTGGCAAGGTCTTTACAGCTTCAGGACTTCGTTTAAAATATGTAGTGCTTGCAACGAATACCAATAAACGTGAAGACCAGATTAATGTTGATAATTTTAATAGGTATACGTTATGAAATATTTACCATTACATTATTATCTATACATATAATAATAAACGAAGTGTCTGTATGTAACAGCAAAATACAAATATTTCACTGATTAGGGTATGAGAGTATACACGCTTCTGATAACAAAAATGCAATTTTTAAAATTTTTGTCGGTCTGTCTGTCTGTTTGTTCCGGGTAATCTCTGAAACAGCTGAACTGATTTTGACAGGAATTTCACTGGCAGATAGTTGAAATCACAACAGGTGTTATAGGTTACTCTAAATTAGACTAAGTGTTAACCGTGGTTTCGTCCGCAATGCTATCTCGAAAACGGTTGGACTAATTTTCACGAAATTTTCATTTGTAGATAGCTGGTCTTATAAAAAATAATTCAAGCAATTTTAAGTCATACTAGCTGTTAACCGTGGCTTCGCCCGTAATACTATCTCCAAAATGGTTAGATCAATCTTAACAAGACTTTCACTGCCAGATAGTTGACCTTATAAAAAGTAATTTAGGCAATTTTAGTTTATACTAGCTATTAACCGCGGCTTTGCCGACAGTACTTTCTCCAAAAGGTTAGACCGATTTTCCGGGGACTTTCACCTTAGCTTATAATAAGTAATTGAGGTCATTCTATTTTAGACTAGCTGTTACCCGCGACATTGTCTGTATGAAATTTAGCAAGATTTCAACTCATTCTTTGTTTTTAATTAGAGAAATAATTATCAACTAATTGTTTATAATTCGATATTATAATTATTAGTAACTTTTAAGATAGAAGAGGTCTTTCTAATAAGATTTTAGACCATAAACATATTACGTAAAGAGGTCCATAATACAATTTCTTTCAGAACAGACAAGGGCTTATTTTTTGTATAGACACATCGTAATTATAATGACAAAGTAATTTTAAATGTAAATCTTTATGATAATATTTTAAGTTATTGTTTCATTAGTTCCTTACACAGTCTAAGTGAACACGAAGATAGTTATATGGTAGATTAAAATCCCAAATATGTTGCTGATGGTAAACCTCACTAAGTACATTGTTAGTTTTAATGTAATGTATACATTACATGCTACTGTAAGTGGCATTCGTGTCGTACTTAGAATTGTTTTTAAAGAGCATTTCTATAATCGTATATAATCTCACAAGTTTATAATTCTTTAATACAATTTAAATAAAAGCGTGCAGAGCTGCGGGTACACCTTGTCTGTCTGTTCGCGATAAACTCAAAAACTACAGAACAGATCTTCATGCTGTTTTCACCCGTTGATAAAGTAATTCATGAGGAACATTTTAGTATATAATTTGTCAAGTTGTTGTGTAAATTGGTTGAAATATAACGATAAATGTTGGACAAGTCGGAAAAAGTCAAGCCGTCTTGGAGTATTCATTGAAAACGCTACCTCCTTTTCATATATAACAATGTATGTTGGGTAAACGTAATAAGGCTTACTTTTGAGTGTATAAATTAAAATAAAAGAAAGTGACTTCCATTGCAAAATGCTTTGATGACTTAACATAATGACAGTGGCATGATACATTTTTGATTTTGTTTTTAGCTAGGTGTAAATAATGAAACAACAGAGATAATATAGATCTACAAAAAAGTCTGTGAGAGCAGTATTAAGCAATTAATTAAATTATAAATTTACTACCTGCCAAAAAAATACCGCTCAATACGCCTAAAAAAACTATTCACTTAAAAAAAAACTACGTATTCCACCGTCTTAATATCCTTAAAAATCATTTATAGCTAAAATTTTGTGGCATTGTTATTTTTTGTATTTTTTTTTTATATTTTCAGAGTCAAAACTTCGCGTGCGTTGGTACAAAGATTCGACATTATTGGCAGAAAGTGAGAATCCCCTTCATCAGCTTACGCCAAAAGTGCATATGCACTCGAACTACAGTCTTCAAGTCGACTCCCTTGGCTCTGAAGATACTGCAGATTACACATGCGAGGTACACGCATGCTCGCATGCCTGTTCGTTTTTATACACTTAGAATTAAGGATTTCAGAAGGATTAAAAGCGTTTGGTAATATGGCACGGCACACACGCTAAGCCTAGAGACAAAAATTGCTTTCAAGCGCATACTAGTATATATCTATAGGGTGCTAGGCGAAATATAATTCAGCCCGTTGAGCTTCATACTACTCATACTTCAAGAAGTTGGCTTGTTTACAAAAAGTTAAAAAAAAAAAACTCCGTTGACCTGGAAAGGTCTTTACAGCTTCACCGAACTGTTGAGGCGAGCGCTAAAAACACAGGCGATTTGGGATATTTACTAACTCAAGGGTGCATGGCACACCTCGGCTTGGACTGTCACCTGTTTTGTGCAAAAATCGCGACATATCTGAGCTAACCTAAGCTAACTCATCTAGATATACGTATATGAGTTATTGAAACATGCATGTGTACCAAGCATGCGTGCCTCAACAACTCCTATATGTATTTTGTGTCGGAAAAATTCCTCTGAATTTTATAGGATAGGATAGGGAATAAAAAAAAAGTATATAGGTATATATCCTTACTAATATTGTAAACTAGCTGTGCCCGCGACTATTTCCGTGTGAAACCTAATGTAAAAAAAACAGTGACTAATAAAATTATCTAAGTATATTAAGCCCGTATATTTTTCTCGTACTTAAGTCGGGTCGTCATTAAAATTACAATAACTTTTAATATAGTGAACCGATTTTAACGAAACCAAAACTAAATGTTACTCGAGGATATGCTTTATGATTATCTTGGTGATGTTTTATCGTGAACGCAGTATTTTAGTAGTGATGCGTGTTTATGCAAACACACAGACATTTCTAAAAATGATTGAAATGTATTTATTACTTATTCACAAAAATCGAAATATTATAGATATATAAGATTTACATTGTTATTATATATATACATGCGAAAATGAGTTTACTGGTTTGTTGTTTTCACGCCTTAACTCAACCTATCATATTAAAATTTTATATACACGTTGTAAGGTGTATCGAAAAGGACAAACATTACCTTTTATTCTGAGAATTATTCAAGACTGCATTCCACCCGATTTTAAGTGGTCATTTCAAACTACAAATATGTAAAACTACTGCCGTTCTGACACCCATGAGGAGCGCGAGTACTGTTGCTTTGTGTCATAAATAAGAATGACGGTATTGGTCCCACCTTTGCACCTTACACAAGCTCTAACATTTTCGATCCAGATTCGTCATAGAGCCCTACAAAAATTAGCAACTACACTAAGGAATTCTACACTGTCTTTCATAATTTCAAAATGACGTATAATTCTATCGTATCTTATTAGTTTGCCCTAAAATTTAGTAATCCACACAAAGGATAACTCTATTGAGGCGCTTGTAGAAAAATGTACGTTGTGTAATATAATGGCGATTCCAAAAAATATATTAAATTATACCATAATTTCGATAGAAACAATTATCAAGAATATGTCTAATTAAATGGGTGAACAAGTAACTACAAGCTACTAAAAGTGATAAGTCAAATTATAAAGCAAACAAAAATACAAAGCATTCTTTTAAAGTGTACTCGGCAATTAACTTTCAACTGAACGTAACTCCCTTCGATCTTAACTAACGTTTAATTTGCGACTAGTGCATCGGTAAGTATAATTATATTCATAATTTTGATTTTTTTAGAATAGTATTTATTCAACTGTAATGACGTTATGGTAATTTTTGTTTTCTTTTAAACCGACTTCAAAAAGGACTTTCTGTTCTAATTTCTGTTGTATTTTTTCATATTTGTTACTACAACTTTGTCATTTACATACCGATTTGGAAAAATATTTGTATTGGAAAGGAAATATTTTGAAGCGGTCTATTCCCTTACATTAACGATCGAAACAATTAAGCGTTCAATGTCCGTTTAAACACGTCCTTGTAGAACCAACAGTACTTCCCTTTACTCTTTCTACCTCAGTGTAAAATACGTCTTTTGACCATCATCACTATAGGAAATATTTGTCCACACCACTTGAGTTGATATTATATAAGAATATTATTTGGTGCAGCAGGCCCCGCACGAAGCTGGGTTTGCCTTCGGGGCGACATAACAAATATAAACGCCATCACTTGTCTTCCTCTTATGGTGGTTTAGGGTACATACACTATACGGTTTTAGTTAGTACGAACCTCATATTACCCACTCTCTCCTGCGGGAAAAAATAAATCATAAATATTATCGTGTTTTAAGCTATCTATCAAATATAATATTATCCTAATATATCGATGTTTCTTCCCAATAACCGATTCACAACACTATACGTTACGTCACGGCCAGTTGTGTTCAACAGACAATTATGCAATTAATCAATTGCTCAAACTGTTTTGTGGGATGATATAAAGTTAAGTATGCTTCTGGTCGGTAGTATAAAAGTAATTTATCCATTAAAAGGGCAAGATTGTAACGTATAAGATATAAGAGTTGATGCATATCTTAGTGATGTTATTGATGCCAGAGCGACGGCGGAAGCACCTACTTTATTATAAGGACTAGCTTGTTAAAATTAAATTATTTACTTAGACTCCTCAACTGATATTTTAAGGTTTATAAACTGACGGGTCATATTTTTAAATTATAATTTTATAATACACTAGCTGTGCCCGCGGCTTCGTCTGCGTGGAACTTAGTGCAAAAACAATGTTTCGTTTATTGTGTTTTATTTTTTTTTCCTTCTAGCACGGCAAAATGACTGCACTATGCCTGATGGTAAGCACAGTACAATCCAAAAACAATAGCGACCACCGAGTGACACACTATCCATCGCTGGTTGCCATTATCATGCCGGCCTGCAGAAAGCTGGATATGCAGAGGCTGATCCCGAAACGCGACCCGCAGAAAGCGAATAACTATTACGGGCTTTTTCGCCATATACATGGTGGTTGCGGCCCAGTCGGGCTGTAAAACCCCACCGCCCGCTTTTGCCATTGCCTCGTTCGTTATTCAGCAGGGTGCACCACGTGCAGGTGAGGTTGGCTTGGGTGTTTCAAGTCTTATGATGTTATTCGACACTCCTTACACCACAATTTTTTTGTGAGAGAATAAGATTTCCTCGTACATAACTCGAGCCGTCATTTACATTTTTTTTTATTATATCAAAGGAGGCAAACGGACTGGTGGGTCACCTGATGTTAAGTGATCACCACCGTCCATAGACACTAGCGACATCAGGGACGTCGCAAGTGCGTTGCCAGCCTGTATATGAGAGAAGGGGGAGGGGAATGAAAGGAAAAGCAGGAAAGAGGAAGGGACGTGGGCCTCCGGCTCTCTCACTGACCATACGAAACACAACAATGCAAGCACTATTATTTCACGTCGGTTATCGATGAGAGGGGTGGTACCACCCCGGAGGAGCCGACCCATTCATGCTGAAACCAAAAATAGCTTCAGCGGGGCTCTACCACCTACTTAACTTACATTACAATAACTTTTAGATGGACTTATTTCAACGGAACGAATACTAAAAGTTACTCGAAGATATGCTTTATGATGCCTTTAATATGAAGGTAGTATTTTAGCAGATGTGTGTGCAAACAGACATACATTCCTAAAATGTATTTTATTATTTATTACTAGACATCTGCAATTTTTTTTTACAAAAATCTAGAATTACAAACACGCTACATTTACATTCTCATTATATGTATAGATTTACTTACACAAGCTGCTTACAAAGAACTCTTCAATAAAATATTGAAATAATCCAAAAGTCGGCAATAAAGTGAACCTCTATAATGTAAAAACCTCTATAGATTCAAAAAATAATCCCTTTTTTATTAACGTGGTAGGGTAGGTTATGTCTGATTCGCACGGACTAAAACCCCACGGTGTACCGTCCGCCGCATGGTAGGGGCAGCCAGGGTTCGAGCATGCTCACTGACCTGATAAAAAAACCGTCGGCTTCGAACCTTCACCCCATCACGACGATCGTTCAGTACAACGTAGAGAACGTTACCACCGGACCACGTCTATTTTTAAAAGGGCTGAACGGTGAGATTCGAACCAACGTCCCCGTCGATACGCATAAGTCGACATACAGAACGATTGCGCCAAGACGAACTTCAAAAAAAAATCCCCCAGATTCTAAAACCTCTTTTACTTCAAATACGCACCCTCGATAACTTGAACCAAAAATTTCAGTGTTAACCCTCGGTTAATTAAAGAAATGTTTCGATGAGCTTTGTTACATAAACTGTCTGGTATTGAGTCATTTTGAATGAATGTACATAACAAAAAGTTTCTCGAAATTTTGTGGTTGCATATTGTGTTTACAAGTTAAATTTTTAATGCAAAAATTAATAACACTAACATACACTGATAAATTAAAAGTCGTGAAAAGTATATTATAGCTTATAATTAAAAAAGGAAAAAACTAGAATTTGGCTAAAGTACTTTACATAAAAGACGAAAAATTGCTGAATTCCCTATTTTGGAGTCATTACGTGGTTCAAACAGTTTCCAAACCAAAACATCAATGTTACAGACACATGGTGAAAGAAAAAGCTGAAGAATTCGTCAATTCGCTGAAAATCCATTATTTTAAAGCTAGCAATGGCTGCTTAGAAAATTTCAAGAAAGTACGAAAGTAACATAAGCTTTTGATATGTTAAAAACTCTTTAACAAAAAAATATTTTGTATTCCCCTTCGATTTTAACTTATCGAGGTAGTTAAGTTCGGGAGCGCTGGGATTGTGTTTTTAAAAACTGAAGTCGATTTTAGACCGGTTATTAATATGAATAAAGATTATAAACTTAAAAACTATTTCGATCGATTTTAGATCTCTAAATCTACGTGCTAAACCTATGAGAGGCGATACTAGACTAGCGTCTAGCTCCCGTCCCATTCGGAGAACGCTAGGTAAGCTTAGCGGAGTTTAGCGTATGTATATGAAGTCTGTGGGAATATAACTAGGTTCTACTGTTTAACAATAATATTGTTGTTTCAGTCATCTATAGACAAAGTTATTCTTTTACAATTAATTATGTTATCTAATTTTACTGTGCTTTGGTATAACAAACATTTTTGTTTGTAGGTAATTCGCTCCGAACCATGGGGACCTATCAGACAAACTCATTCTATAGAAGTTCAATGTAAGTAGTTCTTTTGAAGTTATACTTCTATTGGCGCGTTAGGGAAAAATGATGAGAGTAAATTTTTACGATGCGCCCGCACACCTTCACGAAAAATCGACACCCTGAAGGTATTAGGATGTAAACGCAAACCGTCACGAAAAACCGACACCCGGAAGTTAGCTATAGACACCATTGTGTTTCTTTGTATTTGTTGTTTGTATTTCTTTGTATTAAAAGTTTCAATGTATTAAATACCTTTTTTCTATTGTTGTTTTTGCTACAAATATAGAATAAGGCGAAAGATAAAATTTTTGAAAACAATTTTTATCTTCTTACGCCAAAGAAGTAAAACTTCTAACACCTGTACATACCCAAGTATATGCACACTTTTTATAATTCAGTTATTTTACAAATTTTAATTTTATAATGAAAATTGAAGGAAATCGCATACAATTTTACGCAGTCTTCGTATTACACGGTCTATACACATAATGTGAAAGAGTTAGATGTTTTGTTTTAAAGTGGTGTTGAGCCACGCTGAAGCTATTACTGGCTTCAGTGAATAGGGCGGCTCGCCCGGGGTAGCACCACCCTCTCACAGAAAACCGACGTGAAGTAACAGTGCTTGCATTATTGCATTTCGTTCGGTCAGTGAGAGCACCGGACGTCCGTCTCCCCTCTCCTCTCACTTCCCCTCTGCTCTAACCCCTCCCTCTCTCTCCACTCCCCCAAACAGGCTGCCAACGCACGGCGACTCCTCTGGCGTTGCTAGTGTCTATGGACGACGGTGATCGCTTAACAACAGGTGACCCGCATGTTCGATTGCCTCCTATATGATATAAAAAAAAGCTAAAAAGATTTGAAAATAAACATAGGCTAATTAAGACTTGAAAATTACAGACAATCTAATAATTCGCTAAGTAATATTTTAGGATAATCACGCCCGGTCGCCGGGGGACATGCGGAATGCTTCTCCATCCCTTGTCCCTCATAGTAGTAGGTAGGTAGGTAGTAGGTAGTGAGCAGCCATGGGGTTTTAGTCCGTGCGAGTCGGACATCACCCACTCTCTCCCCCGGGAGGGTGGTGTATCCATAAGGGATTTCCCCATGTAAAAAAAAGGATAGTCATACTACAGAATAATACAGCGTAAGTGTTCAAATGCTTACTTCGTATTATTATTGTTATATCCTAACAGGTATAATACCCGTTATACCCATATAATCATGGATTCTATACTGAACCACTATTTGCCATATACAGGCAGTTATTAAACAATAATTTAAAAAAATATCTTTCATATAATGTTGGGTAATTCCTTAAAAGCTTTACCTGAATCGGAAGATTATCTTTAGTCTATGTCAATTTTTTTTATTCAAATAATATCCAAAATACGTTCAGTAACTATTTTTAAAATATCAGAAAACTAACGCAGATACACGATAGAGTTGATTATTTATATATTAAAGTTAAAAAAAATAAAAGTAAGAGGCAACACCACGCGGTGTTCCTAGACGGTCACCCATCAAAGAACAGGGCACGCCCGACGTTGCATAACTTCGGTGATCGGATGAAAATCGGTGTTTTGAACACTACCCGACACGGTGTTTAGTCACATTCGTCACACAAAAAGGTCACCGATTAACTCCTATGTGAAACTTCTTAGGTGCTCTTCAAAAATAAAATAAAGTTTGATTTATCTTCACGGAGTAACTGTCCAAGCATCTCAAGTACTCTTCATTGAGTTCATCCTAGCTCGTAGCATTGCAGTGTAGCGCAGCTATGTTGCAGCTTACAGTTGGTTGAAGGTAATTGTTGGCGCAGTATTAACAAATATATAAATTATATTTTAGTTAATGGTTTTTTAGTATGGTTACAAAAATACTTCTTTTTTTTTCTATATTTGTACCAGATGCACCTACAGTGAGAACGATCCCAGAGGACGGTTTCTTGGAAGTACGGAAGGGCGAATTTGTTGACATTGGATGTGAAACTACTGGAACTCCAGAGCCGATTGTGGACTGGAGAAAGAATGTAAGTGCCATCGATAAGAATTCACGGGCTTTTTTAAGAAAAGTATTAGAAATATTTCTGCTTTATAGTTATAATTCGTATCATGAGTTCATCTGTAATAAAAGATATAGCATACATTTTATGTCTAACACAAAGAGTGATTTTGGACTACAAAATCGTTTGAATAAGATCAGGTTAATGGGTATGAAGTCAAAAATTATTCGACATTATATTTTGACATGAGACATTCTTTAATTACTTATTAAGTTCACGCAAATGCCTCTTACTTATAAATCGATTGTGAAGCAATGATGGCTCAGTTGATAACATGTTTGGACATCGCCTCGATTAAGATAGGTTCAAATTTTTGCATCCGATTCAGAGCATTCGTTGAAGGGATACATCGTGAAGAAACCACAGTTTGATGTTAAGGCTTTTTGTAAGTCAGTCTTGTTAGAGTGATATAAACCAAATAATTTATATTATATATGTCAGTGAAATCATTTTGATTTGTTAGATGAATATCTTGTTTTCTGTGTATTATAGGGCTCATTGTGTTTCACTGTCTTTGATTAAATCTATTTGTATACATTTAATCTTACTTTGTTTTTGCCAAAACTCCTCACGCCTGGCTAATTACCACCTTCAAATGAATATCTGTCGTCAAACACGTGTTCGTGTATTCCGGCAGCTGCGTTTGTGAGACAGTCCCCTCTATGTTTAGCGTATAAATCATTTTAGACCGCATCACCATTTAATGTGAGAAAAAACCTATGAAATATTAAAAGAATCCAATAACAAACATGGAAAAGAGATTTAAAATAAAAGCAGGACGAATTACTAGTTGTAATGGATACTTTGACAGGAAGAGTGAGAATATTTCATTGTCGTTTGATAATGGTGTACAAAGGTCGATTTCCAGGCATACCTTATACATTCAAATATAAGTTTTTGTCATATATTGTGGCAGCTCTCGAGATGCGTAACATCAAAAAAATATTCTACTGCTGAATTTTCACAACGGCTGTCCGTCATGTATAAGTTATAACTGCCTAGCTTAAAATTTTTATAAATGCTTAATTTTCAGGGTCAACCCATGGCGCTTTTGGACCACCGTTCTCGTATTAAATTTAGAGCAGAACATCGCCTACTTGCTGGTGTTTATGAATGCACTGCGAATAATGGAGTAGGGGATCCTGTTAGAGCTGCTATCAGAGTTGTGATACATGGTAAATTACAGACGCTTAGGTATTAAGTATCATTTTTTTTATGTCATAGGAGGCAAACGAACAGAAGGGTCACCTGATGTTAAGTGATCACCACCGTCCATAGACACTTGGAACACCAGGGGAGTCGCAAGTGCGTTGCCAGCCTGTGTTTGGGAGGAGGGTGGGGGGGACAGGAAGGGAAGGAGGAAGGGGAAGATAGGTGGGTCTGCGGCTCTCTCACTGACCGAACGAAACGCAACAATGCAAGCACTGTTACTTCACGTCGGTTTTCTGTGAGAGTGTGGTGCTTCCCTGGACGAGCCGACCCATTAGTGCTGAAAACAATAGCTTCAGCTTGGCTCTACCACTACTAAATAAACCACATATGCTGATATTAAATTATACCTATATGCTAAGTAATTACTGGTTTGATTATAAACAAGTATGCCCCTCAAATAATTTCAGGTTCTTAGTTATACATGTTTGTCGACCAATGTTGAAATAAAATGTATTAACTAGCAAGCTTCTTGAGATTGCTCTAAAGTTCCTTATGTTGCATAATTGATATCTCCATATGTTCATTATAGGATTTAAATACGATAATTCCTCAGATACTGTACCCGAGCTCGGTGCATATATAGTTTTTCAACCAATCGATCCCTGCTGAAATATAAATTTATAGTGAAAATGTTGTTTAGATATTCAATTGGAAGCAAATATTGCATGTCGATATTATACTTACACAAAAATATACAAGTGACCAATACTTGGCTTTTTTCAAAATAAGCTAGATTTCCATGTAGAATATTTACATCATGATCAAATCTCTGATTTTTCTAGTCTGGTACAAATATCCTTAAGAAAAAGGATGAGAGAAATATAACGAATCGCATGATGCTTGCGGTGGTTATTTAAAAATGTAATTTTTTTGTGTACTATCTTAATAATATGTGTAAGTAATTTGGAGCATAATTGGCTGAAGCTATTTGTTTGTGTGCAGATGCGCCGGTTGTAACGGCAGAGCGTACGTTTGTTCACACTGCTGTAGGGTTACGAGCCGCTCTCATCGCGAAAGTCGAGTTCGCAATTCCACCTGCACGTATCTCCTGGTATAAGGATGGTAGGCCAGTCAACACTGATGATAGGTTCGTGACCTCTTCTTTCATCTATATATTATTACTAGAAAATTAGTTAGTTTTATAGCTTCAGATTTAATTTAAATATCTTGAACGAGTATTTGCATTTGAGCCTCGCTTAAAATATTTTCTTTTATTAACTTACCTTAGACTTACTCATGGCAGGTTTTTGATTAAGGTTCTGCGGACTAATCAGCGTTAAAGTAGTAACTGACTAGTCGGAATTTATGAAAGATCAACTTTTTATATTTCACTGGGACCTTTTCGCATTACTAAATCTTTAAAGTTAGTTCATTCTGGTGAAGCGTTTTTGACTACTTAATTAAAAATGATAATTATTTCAGGGTTCTGATCATAGCACAAGAAAACGTTCATCAGTTAATTTTTCGCTCGGCCCGAAAGACGGATCTCGGAAATTACACTTTCCGAGCCGAAAATAAACTGGGGATGGCTGATATATCCTTCAAGTTGACTGGTAAATATGAGCAGATAAGTGGTTCGGTGAAACTGTAATGGCCTTGTAAGGCAAACAGTGTAGTCAGTTTGAAAAACAAAATTTGAGCAATTTATCAATAATCTAAATACATCGGAACAATCATTGAAAGTCTTATAGTCTAATGTTAGTCTAGTAATGTTTAGTGCTACTGTTGTAGTAGATTAATTGCCAACTTATATTGTCAAAATATTATAGTGGATGGTACTTTGCACTTCCGTCTGGAATTTATTGACCACCACTACGGTGTGCCCGCTCGCATCGGAAGAATCAACATCGGTCTGAAGATGCTCCGTGAGGGAGCGAAACACGTTTAAACGTAGTGGTGGTCAATCAATTCCAGGTGGAAGTGTAAAGTAGCTATAATATTTAATGATGGATTTCCGCAAAGTAACGCCTTCTTCAATCGACTATACGAGTATTGTCATATAAACTAATCCTTCTTGTATGTAGTGATCTGACTTAATGGAAGCATTCGCTTGTAAATGATTTTCCTTTTGAAGTTTATCTAAAGATTAATGTAACAAATCAAATTTTTCTTAACTGTTATAAAATTGTATCTAAAACAATAGAGTTTATATAAAACTACATCGTTCTTTTATAAGCGTTTTCTGTTGACGATACATATATTATTTTAACGGGAATACAAATAATAGTTATCCATCAATAGTTTGCTTTTTTTTTTTTTTACGTGGGGAAATTCTTTATGGATACCCACTCTCGCGGGGGAGAGGATGGGTTATGTCCGACTCGTACGGACTAAAACCCCACGGTGTACCGACAGACAGTGATGTTGGGGCGGCAAGGGATCGTTCTCCGCTATTCCCCTTGAATAGCCGCTCCAACGGTCCACCCGGCGGAAGGTTGCTGGGTACACGCCAGCTGCCCCCCCTTATCCGCCGGACTTGTGCAATGAGGGGATGAGCCCCCCGACTACATCCCCTCAGGTCCAGCTACGGTGGCAGGAGGAGTTGGGCAAAGCGCCGCCTCTTGCTGCTGGCCCTCCGTTGGTGAAGACGGCCACTGAGGGGGTCCGCCTCGCGGGCCCTCTCCGCCGCCTCCTTTTGCGAGATGACTTCCTCGCAAAAGGAAGCCACTGCTCACCACGCCTGTACGCTGCCGAGCATGGACGAGACCACGCTCGGCAGCGATAAATCCTCTCCTACCACCGCCGCCAGAGTGCGGCGCTCCACCTCCCACGCAGCACACTCAGAGAGAGTGTGCTGCGCGGTATCTTCCTCAGCGCCGCACTCATGGCAGGCGGCGGTCGGCTCCCTGCGAGCGATCCGGTGCAGATACCACCCGAAACAACCGTGTCCGGTCAGCACCTGCACCAGCCTCAGCAACAGGGAGCCCCACCTCCTCCCAATCCACTCCCGCAGGACCGGGCGTATAGCGTCGACGGTGTAAGTCCTGAAGCGTGCGTCCGCCAGGTCCTGTATCCACCTCCCTACAGCCTCCTCCCGCAATTCCCGCCTTTTAACATCTCTTTCCCTGGGAGCCGGAGGCTCCCCATTACGCTTCCTCGCCGCCGTGAATTCGTACGCGGCGGCGAGCACCCCAGCTTCCAGCTCCCAGGGAAAGGAGCCGGCGAGCGTAAAGGCCGCCGCCGATGACACCGTCCGGTATGCCCGGATTGCCCTCAGTGCCACCGTACGCTGCGTACTTCGCAGCGCGCGCACATTGGTGGCACTTGCACCGTTATTCTAATATAACATACTACATTCTTTCTTGAACCAATATCACTATTGGTTGTAGCTAGAATACGTGTCCCAATTTCACTTGTAAAATCAAATATAGCTTACGTTTTATGTCAACCATAAAGAGTGGTTTTGAATTACAACATCGTTTGATCAGATTTATGGGAATGTATAAGTCCATAATTATCCAGCAATATATTTTGACATGAAAAATTGTTCAATTATCCATTAAGTTTACGCAAATGCCTCTCAGTTATAATTCTTCGAACTGACTGCGCCATTGGCGTGACAGGCCTTTGCAGCTTCTCCAAACCACTAATGTACAAAGGTGGTCGCTTAAGGTACTCAGTCGATTATTTTTCTATATATATTTTTTTCAATCTGATTACGCTATTGGCTTGGTAGACCTTTATAGCTTCACCGGACTACAATACTATACATATATGTTTTTTCGAACTGACTACGTTATTGGCCTAACTAGGCCTTTACAGCTTCACAGGACTGACTCTATATAATCAAAGTATCATTTTTATATAAGTATGATAGCTTTCACAACTAGTATGTGGAGCCGTTGTTAATTTTTTTTTATATCATAGGTGGCAAACGAACAGATGTGTCACTAGATGTTAGGTGATCACCACCGTCCATAGACACTTGCAACACCAGGGGAATCACAAGTGCGTTGTCAGCCTGTGTTTGGGAGGAGGGCGGAGGACAGGAAGGGAAGGAGGAAGGGGAAGGTGAGGGTAGGTGGGTTTCCGGCTCTCTCACTGACCGAACGAAACGCAACAATGCAAGCACTGCGAGCCGACCGATTCGTGCTGAAAACAATAATAGCTTCAGCTTGGCTCTACCACTACCAAAAATTAAATAAATTAGTCTCAGCCAATGATCGGGGACAGAAAACCGGCGTCGGACGAATCATGTTTGTTATCATCATATATAAGTAGTCCGGTGAAGCTGTTAAGACCTTGCTGGTTCAATAGCGTAGTCATTTCGAAAAAAAAAAATCTTCATATATCCAATGGGAATGAAACTTTTATGTATAATAATCGCGCATTAATTATATTAGTGTTCTAATGCAGATGTCAATATCTATAAGTTAATTAATACTTCCAGGTATACCAAATACACCGTCGTTCAAAGTAGATCCAACTGTAAATAAAGCAACTTCTACGAGCTTTACACTTATATGGGAAGTAGATTCGTATTCAACTATTATTGGTAAGTGAATCTATGTTGATATATTTATACCAGCAATGGAAAAACTTGATTGATGAAATTGAGCTACTAAAAATATGATACAAAAAAATGTATCGTAAAGAAAAAGGTTTTTTTTTTCGAAATGAAAACGCTCTTGACCTGGAAAGGTCTTTACAGCTTCACCGACCTACTGAGGCGAGCGCTGAAGGCACTCAGCCGATTAGGAATGTTTGGACGACTAACTCAAGGGTGTACGGTACACCTCGGCTTGGGCTGTCGCCTGTTTTGTGCAAAAATCGCGACCTATCTGAGATAACCAAAGCTATCTAGATATACGTATATGAGTTATTGAAACATGCATGTGTACCAAGCATGCGTGCCTCAACAACTCCTACATGTATTTTGTGCCGGAAAAATTTATCTAAACTATATAGGATAGGGAAAAATAAAGGTAGAACTCTTTGTCGTTTATTTCCCTGAAGAATAAAAACAGCGTGAGCGTGTAGGCGTGCACGTGCAGGGGGGTGTAAGGGGTGTCGAATAACATCTTAAGACTTGAGACACCCAAGCCAACCTCACCTGCACGTGGTACACCCTGCTGAATAACAAACGAGGCAATGGCGATAGCGGTGTGGTAGGGTTTTACAGCCCGACTGGGTCGCAACCACCATGTATATTGCGAAAAAGCCCGTAATAGGACTCGCTTCTGCGCGTCGCTTTTCGGGATCAGCCTGTGCATATCCAGTACCGGGCGACTTTCGTCAATATGGCCGGCATAACAGCGGCGACCGGCGATGGATAATCTGTCTCTCGGTGGTTGCCGATGTTTTTGGACTGTACTATGCTTAACATCAGGCTTAGTGCAATCACGCAAAAAAAAAGTGTGTTTGATGTGAATAAAACAAAGGTTACGAGACGTTGCAATGCATAACGGTATTATCCGCCTCTCTTAACATAGTTCGGTGAAGCTGTTAAAACCTTGCTGGGTCAATAACGTAGTCATTTCGAAAAAAAAAAAAAACGCTTCTCTTTAAAACCATGACATAACGGTATTATCCGCCTTTCGTTAAAACCATGAAGTACCATTTTTTTCTTCCCTCCCAACCCCCTCTCCGGTGCTTAAGAGGCAGTGCAGTTACGGAATGACGACATCGCGCGTTTCAGGGGTCAAAATCGAATAATACTTTATTGTAGACATTTATACGAATAATTGATTGAACAGTTGGTAAGTGTGATCCTCGGAATCGACGACTCGGTATCGAAGGAAGAGGCCGTAGAGGCCGTGGCCACCGCGGGCGGATGTGAGCCCTCCGTCATGAAAGCGGGCTCGCTTCGCAAACGACCGGGAGGGACTAGTTCCCTCTTTGTGTCCCTTCCCCTCGATGCGGCCCGAAAGCTGGTCGGGGCAGGCCGCCTCCTAATCGGCTGGAGTTCGGCTCGAGTCCATCTGCTGGAGGGTAGACCTCTAAGGTGCTACCGCTGCTTGGGCTTGGGCCACACCCAGCCGATGTGCCCATCAGAGGTGGCGAGAGGAGCGGCCTGCTACCGTTGCGGGGAAGATGGACACCACGCAGAAACCTGCACTGTGGCTAAGCCAAGATGCGTTGTCTGCGCGGATACCGGAATACCGGCAGAACACGTCATGGGGGGGGCGCCAATGTAAGCCCTCCTCTGTCAAGGGGAAAGCGCGCCTCCTTAAGGAGGTGCATGCGGAGGTACCTGCTATGGACCATTAATGGACTACATCCATAGCAGCTACCTCCAGGGTAACCTTAACCACTGCGCCGCCGCCCAGGACCTTTTCCTACAGGCGGTGGCGGAGTGGAAAATTGATCTGGCAGTCGTCGCGGAGCCAAATCGCGTCCCGGACCAGCCGCATTGGGCTGGCGACGCGAACGGCTCCGTGGCGATCCTGTCCGGAGGAGGCGCACCCCACTCTCTCAAGGAGAGGGGTGACGGGTTCGTGGCGGTCACCTCACGAGGACTCGCAACCCTCGGGGTCTACTTTTCCCCGAACCGGCCCCTGGTTGAGTTCCAGTCTTTCCTGGACTCTCTGGGGCCGGTAGTGAGGCGACTGGCACCGCTCCCTGTCGTCCTGCTCGGCGATCCTAACGCCAAGTCTAGGGCGTGGGGAGGGACGACCACGAACCCGAGAGGCCAGGCACTCGAGGAGTGGGCAGCCGAACACGAGCTGTCCCTCCTCAACCGGGGGAACGTCTATACGTGCGTGCGGCACAACGGGGGGTCGATCGTAGACGTCACATTTGCCTCTCCGTCGGTCGTACGCCGTATCCGGGGATGGAGGGTGGAAAAGTAGGTGGAGACCCTATCGGACAACCACATATCAGGTTCGAGGTCTCCACCTCCCATCACGAGCAGGTCCACCGTCCCCGGAGGGGTGCGACGTTCCCCCGCTGGGCGATGAGCCGCTACGCCAGGGAGAAGGCGGAGGAGGCGGCCATCGTCCAGGCCTGGGGCTCGCCCCCCCCCCCTGGACAGTGAGGATATTGACGCGTCCGCTGTCCGCCTCCGTGATGCTCTCACGGAGGTATGCGACGCGTCGATGCCGCGGAGCACACACCGTCCTGATAAAAGGGCGGTGTACTGGTGGTCGCCCGAGCTCGCGGAGCTCCGGGCAACCTGCTCTGCGGCCCGGCGGCTGTACGGGCGCAGCCGCCGGAGAAGGGTCAGGGCCCACGAGGAAGAGGCCCGGCTGTATAGCGAATACAGGCAGAAAAAGAAGACTCTGCAGGCCGCCATCAGCCGGGCCAAGGAGGTGGCATGGGAGGAGCTCCTTCAAACGCTGGAGAACAACCCCTGGGAGCGCCCGTACCGGATTGTCCGGAAACAACTCCGGGGCCGGGCGCCTCCGACGACGGAAACTCTCCAGCCAGAGGTGGCCGAAAGGGTCGTGGGAGAGCTGTTCCCGACCCTCCGGAGCACCCTCCTCCTCCTATGTCGCCGTGTGTTGCGGAGGTGCTCGACCGTCCTCCCCCGGTGTCGGAGGAGGAAATGGGTAAGGCGGTCGAGTGCCTCCGCGGCAAGCGGACGGTGCCTGGGCCGGACGGGGTCTTGGGCCGGGTGTTGGCCCTCTGCATGGGGCATTTCGGGGAGCGACTTCGGGGGCTGTTCGACCGCTGTCTGGCGGAAGGACAGTTCCCGAAGCCCTGGAAGACGGGGCAGCTCGTCCTTATCCCTAAGGCGGGCTGCTCTGCGGACAGCGCGTCGGCATACCGGCCCATCGTCTTGCTGGACGACACCGGGAAGGTGCTCGAGAGGGTGATCGCCTCCCGGGTCGTCCGGCACCTGGAAGACGTAGGGCCAAACTTGTCCGACGTGCAGTTCGGCTTCCGGTCGGGGCGTTCAACTCTGGACGCCCTGAGCCTCCTGAAGGAGCTCTCTGCGCAGGCGACCTCCCGGGGTCAGAGGCTGTTGGTGGTGTCATTAGACATCGCCAACGCCTTCAACAGCCTGCCGCACGGAGTAATACGGGAGGCGCTCCGATTTTTCGGGGTGCCTCCGTACCTGAGGCGGCTGTTGAAGGCGTACCTCGAGGGAAGGGAGGTCGTCTACGCAGACAGCAGAGGGCGGAAGGTCCGACGTGGGACTCCTTGTGGGGTCCCACAAGGCTCGGTCCTGGGGCCCTTGTTATGAAACCTGGGCTACGACTGGGTGCTCCGCGGCGCGCTCCCTTCAGGAGCGCGTCTAATATGCTACGCGGACGACACCCTAGTCGTAGCCCAGGGAAGGGAATGGACGGAGCTGGTGCGCCTGACCACGCTGGCTACGAGCTTCGTAGTCGGGCGCATCCGCCGACTGGGCCTCAGAGTGGCCCTCGAAAAAACCGAAGCCCTGCTGTTCCACGGGCCTCGGCAGAGGCTACACTCTGGGGTCCATATAACGGTGGGAGGAGTACGTATCAGGGTGGGGTCCACGATGAAATATCTGGGCCTCACCCTGGACGGGTGTTGGCGGTTCGAGCCCCACTTTAAGGGGCTCGGACCGCGTATAGTAGGGGCGGCGGCGGCGCTCGGCCGCCTTCTCCCGAACACGGGGTGGTGAGGGCCATGGCCGCTTACGGGGCACCGGTGTGGGCGGACTCCCTCAGCGCCACGAACGTTCGCGTTCTGCGCAAAGCGCAGCGCACAGTGGCGTTAAGGGAGATCCGCGGGTACCGCACGGTGTCCTCGGCGGCGGCCATGGTGCTCGCGGGCTCTCTACCCTGGGAGCTGGAGGCGGAAACTCTTGCCGCCGTGTGCAATTACGCGGCGGCAGGAAAATCCCGAGGTCAACCTCCGGCGCCCAGGGAGATCGCTGTAGCCCGCAGCGAGCAATTAGAGAGGTGGGGCCGACATCTGGCGGACGAGCGTTACGGAAGATTTACCATAGACGCCGTCCGCCCGGTCCTGTCGGCCTGGGTGAATAGGGGCTGGGGCTCCCTGACGTACCGTCTGGTGCAGGTGCTGATCGGGCACGGATGCTTCGGTTGGTACTTGCACCGGATAGCGCGCAGGGAGCCCACCGCCGCATGCCACGAGTGCGGCGCTGAGACGGACACCGCGCAGTACACTCTCTCGGAGTGCGCCGCGTGGGGCGATCAGCGCCGCGCCCTGGTTGCGGCGGTGGGGGACGATCTCTCGCTGCCGGGCGTGGTTTCGGCCATGCTCGGCAGCGAGGACGTCTGGGCTGCTGTGACCTCCTTCTGCGAGACCGTCATCTCACAGAAGGAGGCGGCGGAGAGGGCCCGGAAGGTCGATCCCAGAAGTGGTCCTCTCCGCCAAAGAAGAGCAGCAGGAGGAGCGAGGCGTAATGCCCGTCCCTCCCAAAACCGTCGCCAAACCTGAGGGGATGGGGCGGGGCCCCCCCCATCTCCTCGTTGCACGGGTGAGGCTGACGAGGGGAGGCTGCTGGTCGTGTACCGAGTAGCCTCTCTATAGTAGGGTGAAGCCTGGCGTTCAATCGCCAGGCTGCCGCAGGGGCAGTTTCAGGTCAGTGAGCATGCTCGACCCCTGGCTGCCCCTTCCATGCGGCGGACGATACACCGTGGGGTTTTAGTCTGTGCGAATCGGACATAACCTACCCTCTCCCCCGGGAGGGTAGCGTATCCGTTAGGGATTTCCCCACGATAATAAACAAAAAAATGGTAAGTGTGATCCTAAGTGAGAATAATTACAATTAAACGGATTAAAGACTCTTCTTTAAGACTCTTCTCTACCTCCTACAACTGCGACAACAGCGAAAAGGCGACTCCTTTTTTTCTACATCCCTCCAGCCGTTGTGCATCGTTTGCGACCAACAGGATAGGGGAACTGTTGTGGTTTTTGGGTGGTTGGCCGTATTCAACAGTATACTTAAAATAGAAACGTACATGTAACTTTTATTAGGTCTCGGTCACCATGACATGTGCGTGCATAGATAATATTCATAGACTCTTCTAGACTAAACATAAATACATGACATCTCTCCTTTTATAAAACATTATAACATTTTATTTTTAGTTTAAACATTTATCTTATAATAATAACATTAACAATTTCTGAACGCAACTAATTGTTCTGACAGCTTTGACAATAACATTTTACATGTTTGAATGACAGATGAGTTTTTGGCGGGATCTTAGTCTGTCATGTAGTGGATTTTATATTTTATTCATAATCTTGTGTTATTTGACTCTTTATTTTGTAAATTTGGTGGTGTTTTACGTAATATAGTTAGTTTATTGTGCACAAGTGAAGTGAATGGAAAATAATACCACGAAGCATGAAATTCTGAGATGCCACAAAATTCCCAGGAAGGTTCTAACAAGGGATCCACCATCTTGTTAGAATATTGAAATTAATTTACACGACGCTTTTAATATTATTGTACTATCCATTGAAAGAAATATTGACACTGGCAAGTGCTACTGCGGAGCCAAAACAAGAAGAAGAAGAATGACAGATAACCTTATATAAAAAGTAAACAAAACATTTTATTGTTATAACACTGAATAACACAATGAATATTTAATATCATAATGAACTATTTGTTACAGTTATGAAATTAACTTGGAAAACGTTTGGGAGTTATTATCTTTCTACCAAAACTTGAATATTTTTCGGAGGATTGTTGTGCTTGTTGAGGTTGTATGTATGTTTGTTTAGTTAGTGATTGTGGTGATGCTATGTTTGGAGCTAGTGATGTTTCAGTGATATCTGGTGTGCTAGGAATACATGGCGTATATGTTGTATAAGTTGTGAGAAGTGGTGTGCTTCTATTGTGAGAGTTTACCTTTGGAAAATTATGAAAAGTATATGATGAACGGGACTTAGGTTTGAAATTATGTTGTCTGTTACGACGGAATGTACCTTGTGGACTAGTAATAATGTAAGATCTTGGTTCAGGACCAACTTGTTGTATGATACCTGGGGACCAAGAAGACAGGCTGTTTTTGAAACATTATTGTAAATCTTTTACATTTTTATTATAATTATGTTTCATGTTTGTTATATACTCATCATTATGCTGTTTTAATAGTTTATAATTGCATAATTTAGGCTTAAATAATTTTTCAACAACTGGCAACTTACTACGAAGTCTACAAGACATTGATAGTTGTACTGGAGAACACAAGTTATTCTGAGGAGTGTTTCGATATTGTAACATTGCTAAATATGGGTCAGAACAAGTTTACATTTTGTTAGCATGTTCTTAATAATAGATATTGTACGTTCTACGAGGTCATTTGAACGGCTTAAGTATGGACTTGATGTAACCATTATCTGAAACCAGTGTATGGAGAATACACTTCAATTCAATACCATGTCTTGAAAATATAGATTTTAACTGAGATACCACTTGTTGACTGTTATATCCATGACAAAGTAACGCAATTTCTACAAATTTTGTGAAGTAATCTACAACAATTAAATATATATATGTTTACCAATTTCACAAAATTCCATGGCTACTTTATACCAAGATAGGTATTTAATATTATGAGGTAATAAGCTTTCTTTGGGATTACTTTTTCTTAATGCGAGACAAATTACACAGTTACCAACATAGTTTTTAATATCTGAATTAATGTTAGGCTAAAAAATAGTATGCCTTGCTAACCTTTTGCAACTATTCATGCCTTGATGACCTTCATGCAGTAAATATAAAAAATCTCTTCTTAATGACATAGGAATGCTAACTCTATTTGACAAAAATAATAAGTTGTCAGTATAATGAATTTCTTCTTTTACTGGAAAATAAGGGTTAATACAATCTTCAATTTTATGTTTTGAATTAGGAAAACCTTTTTGTAAATATGATATTAATGTTTGAAGCGTCTGATCTGACTCTGTCGCTTTAACAATTTCTTTTAATTTGAATGGGCTAAGCGACAAGTTATCGGTAAGTAAGTTAACATGCAGTTTGATATTTTTGTCTATATCAGTTAATGTTGTGTCTGACAAAGCAGCTCTTGATAATGTATCAGCTATGTATAAGTATTTACCTGGCTTATATGTAACCATTAAGTCATATGGCTGTAAACGTAACATAATTCTTTGAAGTCTTGAAGGAATACTTAATAAAGGTTTTTTAAAGATTGAAACAATGGGTTTGTAATCAGTTTCAACTAATACTTTATGACTATATACAAATTGATGAAACTTTGAGCAACCAAACAATATTGCTAAAAGCTCCTTCTCTATTTGTGAATAATTGTGTTGTGACTTTGTTAGTGAGGCTGAACCATAAGCAATTGGATTTTTTTCATGGGAAATGACTGCTCCGAGGGCATCTTTAGAAGCATCGACAGAAAGTGTGAGATGTTTATTTGCATCAAAATATGTCAAAATTGGAGTTGTACTAACAAGTCTTTTTTATCTATTAAATTAATTTTCATGGTGTGAATTCCATTACCAAATAGCATTTTCATTAAGTAATTTTCTAAACTGTGCAGTTTCTGTAGACAATTCTTTAATAAAACTATCAAGAAAGTTTATCATGCCCAAGAATCGTTGGACATCTGAGATACATCAGGGAACTGAGATTTTACAAATAGACTCGACTTTTGATGGATCGACTGAGACACCGTTTTTGTTGAATGTGAACCCTAAGTATTTGACACTCCTTTGACAAATATTGCATTTTTCAGCATTAAACTTGAGACCAATTTCTTTAGCACGAGGCAAGACTTTTTCTAGTATATTATCATGTTCTTCTATTACTTTAGAAAATATCAAAAAATCATCCATCATTATTTTAAGACCTTGTATGTCACCAAAGTGGTTAACCATTTCTTTATGAAATATTTCTGGAGCGGCATTTATGCCAAAAGGTAGTTTAAGAAATCTGTATCCAAATCCATGTATCCAAATGGTGAAATAAAAATACATAGTTTAGATGATTCATCCTAGAACTAGATTCCAAAATCCTGATTTTGCATCTAAAGTAGAGAAATAACATGCACCCTTAATATCTGACTTTATTTCATCAATATTTGAGAAAGGATAATGTAAACACTTTATAGCATTATTCAATTAATGAGGATCTAGACATAACCTAATACTTCCATCTTTTTTTGATACTATGACCATGGAATTAACCCAATCGGCTCATCGATTCTAGCAATTATACCTATTGACTCTAATTTATTTAATTCTGATTTTACTTTATCCTGTAACTTAAAAGGTATCTTTCTACATGCATCAATAGATGGTTTGGCATCAGACTTAAGTGTAAGATGACATTTGTAATCTTTGATAGTGCCAATACCCTGAAATACTTCTTCAAGTAAAAATTTATTACTAGAACTTGTTGACTAATATTTGTTGAGTTTGCCTGTGGTGGTATTGTACTGTTATATTTGTTCATATTGTATGTAAGTTTTGACACTCATTAAAAGATACTGAATGAATTCTTTTGAGTAATCTCAATTGTTCGCTTGATTCTCTTCCTAATAAATTTTTACAATCAATACTTGCAATGTAAAAAGTTAAGACTAAGTCTTGTTGTTGACAATGCATGGAATATTACAATAACCAATAGTAGGTATGGTTTGACCTGTAAACGTGGACAGTGTGTATGGTTTTTTTTTTCGAAATGACTACGCTATTGACCCAGCAAGGTCTTAACAGCTTCACCGGACTACGAGTATATGCTGTATCAGTAAGCTTGACATCCAACAAAGACAATTTATTAAAAGTATTTTGGGACATAAGGTTCACATCTGCTCCATTATCAATTAAGCAACTTATGATGTTATTATTGATATTCGAATGAACACTTCATTGAGATTTGTATTTCACTGAATTATATTGACTTGCTGTATATAATTTACTTGTTTAAATTTAAATTTACACATTTTTGAATAATGATTGTATCTTTGACAAAAGTTACATTTTACACATATAACTGGGCATTTAAAACGATGGGTTTGCCGACAATTACGGCACAATGAAGATGATCCTTACCTCTGAAATAGTTATTATTAAGACCTGAAGGACTTAAACTGTTAAAATGTGATAAACTTGGACTTCTGTGACTCGATGAATGTGGACTATATCCTCTTGACGATTTGTGGCATGGACTTTGGCTTCGAGTAAACTGATTGTGACTTAACCGATGACTTGAATAATTATTACTTGTTCTTGAATTCCGACTTGACACATTGTTATGACTGCTTGATTGATGAACGCTGGCTATGGTTGAATTGTCTGACCTAGATAGAATTTTAGCCTCCATACGAGATGTTTTTAACGCTTTTGCAAGTTTCACTGCTGAATTCAATGCATTTGGTGCTTCTTGTAGTAATTTCTCTTTTATATAGTGGTTAGTCTCATTTAAATTCCTGCTGAAAATATCCTTTAGTAAATCATCATTAATAGAGCCAAAATTACATTGTAATGATATATTTTTTTAAATCAGTTATGTAGCTATCCAAGGATTCGTTATATAGTTGCTTTCTATTGAACAATTTATGTCTCAACATGGTTATATTTGCTTTTGGACTGAAATATTCAGAAAAATATTGAATGAGAACATCCAGAGTTAGCTTTTCAATTTCAACATTGAAGGAATAAAATATCGTTAAGCATTCTGAGCCAATATGGTATAATAATAACGCCACGCGTCGCTTTTCCGGTTCGTTGACTAAGTTATATACTTTAAGATATATTTTAAACTTTGTAAGCCAGTTTTTCCAGGTTAACGGTAAATTATTTGATAGTATATCCATTGGATCAATACGACCTGTTGCTGATGTGTTCACTTTGGATTCTTTGAGTTGTCCATTATCCACCATTTTGTATGACTTTTGTAACACACGCTCTACTTTTTTCTTGAATTGTTGATATGACGACTATCGATGACTGTTGTAATGACAACGATGATTAGAAAAAAAATACTCCATACCTGATGTTGTAGTTTTTGGGTGGTTGGCCGTATTCAATAATACACTTAGTTACTTACTTTAAAAAAACGTACATGTATAATATTCATAGACTCTTATAGACTAAACATGAATACCTGACAGTAAATACGGCCGAATTATTAAATCTTTTTGCAAATAACAACTAGCGCTAACAACAGGTATAAGTGAAACTTATATTATAAGACAACATTTTGATTCAAAAATGCAATAAAAATCCAACGTGACGCGGCGTTTCCACACGGTCACCCATCCAAGTACTGACCGTGCGCGACATTGCTTACTTCGGTGATCGGACTTAAAGTGGTATCTTCATAACTGTGCACGACACAGTGGTTACCTCCACTACTTTTTGTCATACAAAAACGTTGCGGATCCGAATTTCAAATACTTACTCCCATAAGAAGTTTTTTTAGTAAACTCAATTTTTTCCTTGCATTCCCATTACAGAAAACTAAATGTACCCCGTTATTTAAATAAACAAGCATAATTCAGATAAACGTTGTAATATATTGTTATAATATAATTACTTAATTATAGATCAGTCTGATTTAAATTATGAGAACATGTCTGTCGAGTTACTTCAAGTTATTATATGGTTACCTTATTAGAAATACTAGTGGATTTCAGCGACTTTGTTTGAGAGAAAATACGAATATTCCCAAAACTCATACCCAATAATTATAACCTTTGAAAGAAAAGAAAGATAATATATTTATCGTATTAAACACGGACAATATAATAGTAGAAAAATAGAGCAACAAAGATGTATATAACATAGAAAAAAAAAAAGAAATCAAACGTTCAAACCTATTAAAATTATGTCACGGTTTTACTGCAAAGACGCACAATTCAGCATGTGACGGATACCACCTTTACAAGTGACCCCAGCGTTGATTTTCTATTGTGGCCAAGTGGGTTTAAATTTATACTAATATTGTAAAGGGTAATGTTTATGAGTTTTGTGACGTTGTAGGGGGTTATATCTGGATGTACTAAACCAATTTTGAAAATTATTTGACAAGTAGAAAGCCACGTTATTTGTGAGTACTGTAGGCTATATATTAATCCGAAGAATGAGAAGACTTTTTTGTGGTAGTGTGATTTGCAAAGTAAGTCGGAGAAAAAACGGTCGAACGAAAACGTTTTTCACGAGTTCTGCTTTAACGATGTGAGATATATGATTGAGTTCTAGAGAAAAGTTATGGAACTTGATAATGCCTATAAAAAAGTCTGCGATATATGCATATATGTATATTTTATATTGGAGTCACAAAAAGTGGTTATATATATATATATATATATATATATATATATATATATATATATATGTGTGTGTGTGTGTATATACACACATATATATATCGTTAAGTGATGTTTATTGGTTAAATTAACAATAAAAATTATGAATTGTTACCAAAATACATAGCACTCAGTACACATATAAATGTTTACCGCCCAACGAAGTTTTTTTTTTTCGATGTGACTACGCTATTGACCCAGCAAGGTCTTAACAGCTTCACCGGACTACTAAGGCGAGCGCTTAAGGCACTCAGCCGATTTTATTTTGGCAACCAGCTCAAGGGTGCACGGCACACCTCGGCTTGGTTGTTGCCTGTTGCATGCAAAATCGCGACCTATCTTAGCTTACCTAGCTAACTATTCATATATGTATATAGTTGTTGAAACGTATACGTGTACCAAGCATACACGCCTCAACAACTCCTCCATATATTTTTTATCGGAAAATTGAGAGTTTTTCAGTTCGATAAGGGAAAAAAGTAAACCCTTCCACTTTCATGTGTAAGCGTGTGGGCGTGCACATGTGTGGGGTGATCGTGTAGTGTTGTAGCGGTGATGTATATTTGTGTGTCACCGTCTCGCGCAAGCAACGCACTCAAGGGCTCCCTACCGAGTGATCGAACCTAGGCTTGAGCCGCTGCCGTGGGAGGACTAATCGGGTGTGCGGGGAGGAAATTAATCCCCAGACCACGGTGGCGTTATCTGTGGTTACGCGGGCGTGGACGTGAACACGCTCTGTTTCGAGGGACAGGCTGGTACTGATCGTTCGCTGACGTGATTGAAGCAGGAGAGTCGGTAAAAATATGTCGCGGACGTCTTTTATAACGCGCAACGTTAGGTACGGATTCATAGTTCGCGGCGGATACCACTAACGGACTGGGATGATTCGCGGCTTTTTCAAAATAACTAATCGTAAGTGATTTTACGTACGCCCAGATAGAAGGGATCTCTAGGTCTCTATGGAGATCGACTCTCCGGATGTACCACGGGGCACCGGTCACTTTACGTAAAGCCCAACGAAGTGGACACGGATAGCTAGTGTGTAATAATAACTTCATAATAACACTACGAATGTAAAGTTTATTATATATAACTATATGTATAAGTAGATATTCATATAATAAAGAAAATATTAAATAGATGGGTTTTATAAATTTATAAATAAACTAGGTGTTACCCGCGGCTCCGCACGCGTTTTTTCAATGTATTAAATAGATTTAAAATTGTTATTAGATGTGTAAATAACAATAATACTCTTTCAAAAATATTTGTAAGTATGACACGCACATCATCTACAGTAACAGGTAACATGTACATTATATATGTGAATACTAATAGTGTATCGAATGGGATGGAATTTATCATAAGCCACATAGCTGGAACTTTAAACTACTATATATGTATCACCCTCACTTAAAATAAAACAGCTAATTAGTTAGTTAATTGCCCGTAAAATTCCCGTTCAAATATTACTTGTAGTCCGTTGAAGCTATTAAGACCTTGCTAGGTCCATAGCGTAGTCATTTGTAAGAGAAAAAAACCGTTCAAATAGATCCAGCCATTTCGAAGATTATGCGGAACAAATAAACAAAAAGACATATCGACAGAATTAAAAAAAGATGTTAATATTTATAGCACCGCAGATATATGTATTCATCAAAAAGTATTTATTTCAATATTATATACACACACTTTATTCTTGTAATACATAATATATCAAACAACCAAAAATTCGGAACAAAAAAAATTACGAAATATTATAGAAGATTTGGCGCTTATACCTTTATATTAACTTAGACATAGAAGTAAACTGGATAGAGAATACATAAGATCTACCTATATTGACAACTTCAGAATTGGCAGTATGGATTAATACCTTGGCCTGTATTGATGGACGAATATTATTACTACTAACCTTTTAGAATAGCAGCACAAAATAGACTTTTAAAATATTTGCGATAGCAACGTACTACTTATAATAAAAATTGGAATTAAAAATAACGTAGAATAAACTTTTGAACACAAAATAAATCCTAATAATATTTCCGATAGAATGTTATCATGTTACCATGGCAACGCATATAATACTGACACTGACATGAAGCGGATGCTCTAAAAATGGCCCGATTTTTAGACATTCTTAATTAGTGCTCCGCTCCTATTGGTTTTAACCTGATGATATGTAGCCTATAGCCATCCTCGATAAATGAGCTATCTAACACTAAAAGAAACTTTCAAATCGGATCTGTAGTTCTTGAGATTAGCGCGTTCAATCAAACAAACAAACAAACTCTTCAGCTTTATAATATTAGTATAGATAAAATAATAAAGAATGTATCATGATTATAATAGTTATATGTGGTAGAGCCACGCTGAAACTATTATTGGTTTTAGCATGAATGGGTCGGCTCGTCCGGGGTAGCACCACTCTTTCAAAGAAAACCGACGTGAAGTAACAGCGCTTGCATTGTTGCGTTTCGTTCGGTCAGTGAGAGCGCCGGAAACCCATTTCCTCTCCCCTCTCCTCATCCTTCCCCACAACCTTGCTCTTCATTCCCCCAAACACAGGCTGGCAACGCACTTGCGTCTCCTCTGGGGTTGCTAGTGTCTATGGACGGCGGTGATCGCTTAACAACAGGTGACCCGCCTGTTCGTTTGCCTCCTATATGATATAATATATATTTCGAGATAGTTTTCGATACAACGTTAGTAAGTGCTGGAACAATACGAGTATACCACCGCCTATAAGATCTGCGATTAATTTCAATTTATTTAAAAATGAATTATGAATGTTTTTACTTGACACCCAGATGTGTTTCAAAAAGTATAATTTGGACCTCTCGACGTTATATATATATATATACATATATAACTGTAAAGTGACGTTCAGTTATTATTTTTGTAGATATTATTCTACTTTTAGAGGCTCTGTGACTACCTACCCAACTGATTTTATCATAGAGGTATTGCGGTTTTTCAGACCGAATTATATCCCAAACAAAACGCATGCGAGATGTCATTTAGTGTATTGAAATGCTTTGTGAAAATTCTCTGATTTATTAATGGCAATTTCTTCAGAATACATCCTGTGGTTAAGGCAATACCATGCTAGGCATGTTACTGAACCGGATTCAATAACCACAGTGCCCTCTGCGAATCTCTGGAGCAAAATCATCGTACCTGGCGATTCTAGTGACGGTAAGTGTATACAATTTACTAATGTATAGTTTGAAAGTTTTTTTTTCTCTGACTACGCTATTGACTTAGCAACGTCTTAAAAGCTTCACCGGACTACAATGTAGCTTGAAAGGTTACTACAACCCCGAGACGTATGCTGAGTTTTGTATTTGTTTGATTACCATAAGTAGAGTCAGACAAAATACTTAAAAAAAAAAATGTGAGCCGTCACGGGACGCCTGCCAGATGTGATACATCGAAATTTGTAACGTAGTAATCAACACTGTATACACTAGAGGTATGCGAGCTCGGTGCAGCAAGAGAGGTTGCACACAGTCGCTTGCACATGGCATCGCGTCGCCACGTCTCACACACTCGCCACGCCGACAGTTAGGTTTACCCGCGCTTGTAGATGTTTCACATAAATAATTGATTATTATAATTTCCTTTCTCGAATGTTTAAAGACTTTGAAAAATGAGATTTGCGTTTGTATTTTAAAATTAACGCCATCTATTACTAATATTGAGAACTAAAACAAAATATGTCCATTACGATCGTGTCATATCTACTTAGTTCTTATTAGTAATAACAGATGTCCCACACCTCATTATTATAACGTTGCGTCATACGTCTCACACACTCTCTTAACAATCAGTTTATTTTTTTCTCGAACTGACTACGCTATTAACCTAGCAAGGTCTTAACAGCTTCACCGGACTTCTAAGGCGAGCGTTTGAGGCACTCAGCCGATTAAACACAATCAGGTTGATCTCGCCTATAGATGTTTCACTTCAATAAATTGTATTATGTTTTAGGTAGGTATATAACATAAGTGTTAGAGGTATCCTAGTTTAAAAGTAAAATAAATTAAATAATCAAATACAGTTAAAATAAAAGCCAGTTATAATATTTATAACTGGTAAGTATGCGTACATAATATGTAAGTGTGATTGAGAAGTCAGAGATCAATAATTAAAATGTAATTAATAATGCAGTGATATTTGACATGTACTCGTATTTATCGTTCATGTCTATTTAACACTTTTAATCACCATGACGTCAACATTAAATCTTGTTAGTTTGATGACCAAAATATAAATAATATTATCTTAGATTTAAAGTTTAAATAATTAATTCACAGTTATTTAAAACGTTAATGATCAATCATTGATTAATCTTTTCCGCTAGTGTTTTGTTTTATTTACATGAGATTTTGATACAAATAAAATCAAGTAGAATGTTTAAATTACACAAAATTTATTTTACTCTGCTATTTAAGGGTTTTCGTATTTTTCGTTTATTTGCTTTGGCAGCCATTTGACTAATAAATCGAAGACGTGAACTAAATATTAAGAATAAAACTTGTCACGCTGCTACCAGTACAAGAGATGAAGTTACGTTATGTATCTATGTGCATCCACACAAATGTACTAAAGCCGAATGTGGGTTATTTTTTTCTTTCACGATCTGACTACGCTATTGACCTAATAAGGTCTTAACAGCTTCACCGGACTACTAAAACGAGCGCCTAGGGCACTCAGCCGACTTTATTTGACAACTAACTCAAGTGTGCACGACACACCTCGGCTTGGGCTGTGCCTGATACGTTCAATTCGCGACCTATCTAAGCTGACCTAAGCTAACTATTCATACATATATGAGTTGTTGGAACATATATGTGTACCAAGCATACATACCTCAACAACTCTTGTATATATTTCGTATCGGATAATTTTCTAAACTATTTCAGTTCGACAAGGGAAAGAAGCAAAACCCTTCTACTTTGATGTGTAAGCGTGTATGCGTGCACGTATGTGGGGGTGGTATGTGTTATGTTGTTGCAGTGATGTAATATTTTGTGACACTGTATCACGCGAGCAGCGCACTCAAGGGCTCGACGCTGAGGGAACGGACCTAGGCTTAAGCTACTGTCGAGGGGGGCCTAATCTGGTGTGCGGGAGCGAAGTTTACCCCCAGACCACAGTGGCGTGATCTGTGGTTACGTGGGTGTGGACGTGAACACGGTCTGTTTGGAGAGACAGGCTGGTAGTGATCGTTCGCTCCCGTTATATTATCGGGAGCCGAGTGTGGTAATTTTCTTGAATAGTTAATTTGTTTTAGGGCCAATACACAGTGCAATATATGTAGTACGTGGCCTGACTCCGTCCACTGTGTATGAGGCGGTTGTGACTGCAAGAAACAGGTAACTGATTTTTTGTAAAGGCTAGTAAAATTATATAACAAACAATAAAACCGACTTCAAAGTTATATGTATTTATTCTTAAAGCTACAGTCTTTTATGGCCGTCAACACTGTACCGCGCCATAGGTAGGCGAGCGGCGAGACGGGGGGATGATCGGACTGTCTGTATCACATGCACATGAGATAAAATATCTAAAGATTGGTCATGCGTTATGTGTTAAGATTTTATACTTCAAATAATGAAAGATTCATTTAATTGATATTGGTTCTCTATCTGTACTTATCTAAAACACATACTGGACAAAAAAAAAATCAGCCATTGGATATAATTATGCGGTTGATTACAGCTTCGAACATTGCTCACTACAAAAAATTACTTAACTCAGACCTCCATATTACAGGGACTCCTTAGTGTAATTAAATTTCTTTGTTTGAGTGTTTGTTCAGAAATATTTCAAAATGTAGAATGAATAACAAACATATTTGCTAATTATTATTAATATGCATGTATTGCTTTGGAACTTATTTGGGGGCAATTGAAAGTTTAAATCTCGTTTGAAAATTATTTAAAATATAATATACTCTATAAATACAAAACAAAACATTAGAATACAAAACATTTGCTCGAGGCATTGAGCCCGTATTCTTTATAGCACCGTGTCAAAGGCCGGTACAAAAATCAAGTATTCATATTTTTCTAATTCTGTTTTTACAGGTTTGGTTGGAGTAAGCAATCGGCTGTTTTGCACTTTGCAACAGAACCTGGAGGTAAATAAGATCTTCTTTTCTACGTATTTAGTTGATATTCCTCATGACTTACTAATGGCTTGTTATGTTAAGGAACTTGCACTCTTAACTCAAAGTGTGGATTGAAATCCTAGTTTGGGTCTAGGTTTCTAGTAAATGAAAATAATCGTCATTTATTAAAAAAAACGGACAGTTTCTAAAAGTATATAATATGTGACCTTGCGAATCATTAAAGACTTAAAATCTTCGGGATTCCGTACATTCTCGGTAATTTAATGTATGCCCGCAGAAACGTTGAAATGCTGGATTTTGTAAAACAACGATACGATCTAAATATGACAAACTGGTCGTCTCATATTTCATACTTAGTAGAAGCAGTAAGATTTTAGGTAACAGTATTAAGTTTTACAACAAAATCCCAAAGCATATTACTGATTTCCGAACTGTAAATTTAAACGCTATTTCAAGCTGGTTTTGAAACCAAAAGACTATTTTATAGAGTGGATCAATATGAGAAATATGGTGATATCTGAACTCCTCTCTGAACATTAATTAAAAAATATTGTAATTGTATTTTAGACATATTTATGTACGTTAAAAAGAAAAACCTAGTCGAGTTTCTCGTCGGTTCTTCTCGATTACTGAGTAATTTTCTGAACTGGTGGAAGTTTTGCCGTTCATAAGCGCTTTATTAGGGTCATAACCGAATAAGGTATTTTTGATTTTGAATCTAACTCTATCAATGGCACTCTTTGAATGGTAGTGTATTTGGACACCACACCAATCGACGCAGGTACGAAATCTTGTTTTTTTTTTATACATCAAAGGAGGCAAACGAATTGGTGGGTCACGTGATGTTAAGTGATCACCACCGTCCATAGACACTAGCAACATCAGGGAAGTCGCAAGTGCATTGCCAACCTGTATATGGGAGAGGGGGAGGGGAAGGAAAGGAAAAGGGAAAGAAGGAAAGAGGAAGGAAGGTGGGCCTCCGGCGCTCTGACTGACCAAACGAAACACAACAATGCAAGCACTGTTATTTCACGTCGGTTTTCTGTGAGAGGGATGGTACTACCCCGGACGAGCCGACCCATTCATGCTGAAACCAGTAATAGCTTCAGCGTGGCTCTACCACCTATCAAATTGTAATGATTCTGATAATGAATCTGTAGAGATTAAATATATAAATATGTGTAGAAGTCGTATTTCATATTTAACTAGCAACACGCTGTGGATTTGCATGAGTGTAATGTACTAATTTAGAGTCGTAGATAATTTTTTTGAATTTGATCTGGACTAAAAACTAACAAACTTAAATGTATGCCTAAAAATTAATGTTATATTTGTCAACTTAACAAATAACTAAAAAAAAAATGTATAGAAGTGAAAAAAAATGAACCGGCACGGGACGCCTGGCAGATGTGAAATATCGTAATTGTTTTGTATAAGTTATATGCATAAAAAAAAACAAGTTACGACAGGAATCAGTTATGGAATAATTAAAAAATTAAGCGTTACAAAATTGTTACATAAAATAATGACGGTTTACTTATTTTATTACATACATATATAATATTCATTTTTATTAAATACAACTTACAAAATTTCAACTAAACGCAGTCGCGGTATATTTGGCGGCATTTATCAAAGGGCGCTAGATTGTAGGCGCATAAAATTTGTAGAACGAGTGATAGGCAAAACAGTTTGAATCTTATGTTTATACGGATAGGGTTCCAAATGTTTTTGAGTATTTCATGAATAGTGCAAAGTTCGTGTTTTACGTCGTCACGACAACAATGAGGTTTACCCTCCACCTATAGACGTTTCACATATAAAAAACACAATTTATTTTTCAGTTGGCGAAATAAAACCAGTGACAATAGACGACATGGATATAACACCACACCTAGAAGAGTTAGAACCCGAGGCACGTAATGTATCTCAAGCGCAGATATTTGAATTTATTAGTGAGAGTGCGGACAACGGATCGCGTGAAATGCCATATCTACACGGAATGTTAAGTTTTATCCTGAGTATTATTTACTTTTTCTCATTATTTACATTATGAGTTGTAGATCATAGAATAAAGAATTTGTAGACAGAAAACGAAAATAATGATATTTAATTAATAGTTTCCGATATGTGTTATAAGTAATTTAATAAAAAAAATGTGTGTGTACTTATGTACACGCGTTAGAAGTTATACTTTTTTGGCGTAACAAGATAAAAACGTTTTCAAAAATTTTATCTTTCGCCTTATTCTAAGTTTGTAGTAAAATACATTGAAAGTTTTAATACATGGAAATACAAACAACAAATACAAAGAAACAAAATGTTGACTATAGCTAACTTCAGGGTGTCGGTTTTTCGTGACGTTGTTTGCCGTGGAATAATTATTAAAAACTAGCTGTACCCCGGCTACGCACGCTTTTTTTAATTTTATTAAAGAATTATAAACTTGTGAGACTATGTACAATTATAGAAATGCTCTTTAAAAACAATTCTAAGTACGACACGGACGCCACTTACAGTAGTATGTAATGTATACAATAGATATATAAATACTAACAATGTACATAGTGAGGTTTACCATCAGCAACATATTTGGGATTTTAACCCATAATATAACTATCCTCGTGCTCACGTACACTGTGTAAGGAACTATTGAAAAAATAACTTAAAATATTATCATAAAAATTTACATTTACAATACTTTGTCGTTATAATTACGATTTTGTGTCTATAAAAAAAATAAATACTTGTCTATTCTGCAAGAAATTGTATTATGAACCTCTTTACGTAATATGTTTATTGTCTAAAATCTTATTAGGAAGACATTTCTATCTTCAAAGTTATTAATAATTATAATATCGAATTATAAACAATGAGTTGAAATCTTGCTAAATTTCATACAGCCAAAGTCGCGGGTAACAGCTAGCCTAATATAGAATAACCTCAATTACTCTTTATAAAGTAAGGTGAAAGTCCTCGGAAAACCTTTTGAGGAAAGTACTATCGGCAAAGCCACGATTAACAGATATTATAAACTAAAATTGCCTGAATCACTTTTTATAAGGTCAGCTATCTGACAATAAAAGTCTCGCGAAGATCAGTTTAACGTTTTTGGAGATAGTACTGCGAGCAAAGGCACGGTTAACAGCTAGTCTAAATTAAAATATACTGAATTACTTGTTATGATACCCACTATCTGTTGGTGAAAGTTTCGTGAAAATTAGTCCAACCGTTTTCGAGATAGCATTGCGTACAAAGCCGCGGTTAACACTTAGTCTAATTTAAAGTAGCCTCTGTAATTTTAGCTATCGGCCAATGAAATTTTCGTCAAAATGGTTCAGCCGTTTTGGAGATTACCCGGAACAAACTGACAGACAGATAGATCGACAAAAATTTTAAAAATTGCATTTTTGTTTTTAGAAGCTTGTATACTTTCATACCCAATCAGTGAAATTTTTTTATTTTGCTGTTACACTTCATTTTTATTATATGTATAGAATAGATAATGTAAGGATAGACGTAGAATATTTTTTGCAATTTTTAAAAAAGAAATTGCAATCGTCAGATTCCAGTATTTATGTTATAAGTCGTTTAGTTTGTAACTATTATTATCTAAACGTATTAGTTTTTATATTTATTGTATAATTTATAGACTAAAAAAGTCCTGTTCTGACACGAGAAACAATTAGTATATTAGTATCATTTTACACTGGCAACTCTGTATAATCAACTATTCACTTCGGTTTTGAAACTTAATATGATATTAGCGTAAAAAACGATCCGAGATTTTCTTTATGTAAGAATGTTTTTAAATGTATTTATATTTTTATAAATAAAAAAAATATATATTTTCTGTTTATTTACTTGTAGTAGTCTTAATACTGCTTATCTATTACAGAAAAGCCTAAATATATGTAGGCTAAATCGTTACCGACACGAAACGACTCGCGCGACATCTGTTGTCAGTATATCATTAGCTTTTACAGGAGAGTTAACAAATATATAAAAAAAACGAAGATAAATTTGTATACAAAAGATTTCAACGCGTTCAAATGTGCATTCATTATTTAGTTATTATAAACAATTATTTATGATATTTAATATTTGTTAAATTTAAATAAGCTTAGAGTTATTAAAAATTGTTCATTGTTACTGTAATGTAATTCCACATATTTGCCAAAACTGATCGCAGGTTATCTAAGCAGTTACACGAGGAGTTTGTTTATAAAAGCTAATCTCGAAAACTATCAGACGGAATTTCCAGAATATGTATAAATACTTCGATTGATACAGAATGTCGTGCTTTTTTTCGAACTGACTACGCAATTGCTCTTGCAAGGCCTTTACAGCTTCACCGGACTACTAAGGCGAGCGCTTAAGGCACTCAACTAATTTATTTGGGCAACTAGCTCAAGGGTGCACGGCACACCTCGGCTTGGCCGTTGCCTGTTATATGCAAATCGCGACCTATCTGAGCTAACACAGGCTAAGTTATTCATATATTTGTGAGTTGTTATATACTCTTACATATATTTTTGTTATCGGAAAATATCTAAACTATTTCAGTTCGATAACACTCTTTTGTGTAAGCGTGTAAGCGTGCACGTGTGTGGGGGTGATAGTGTAATGTTGTAGCAGTGATGTAAAATATTTGTGTTACTGTATAGCGTAGAATGTCGTGCGTGTATCATTGTGTACACGTGGATGGAGTGGAAATTCTTTGGCTTATATGTATTCAATTATATATACTCCGTGAAAGGTTAAACACTCGCAGTATTCTAGAATATGATACTTCATGGTCACATTTAACATATAAAATAATAATAGCACAACAAATATTAATAAACAACCAAGAAAACCTAAGTTACAGTTTGTTCTAAGACTTTGAAAGTATAGCTACAAATGTCTAAGTAAAATAATAAACTTAAGTGAAATGACCGGTGCCAAAAGCTACAATGGGCCATCCGGAAGTAATAGTTTTTAATAGTAAAACAAACAAAATCCTTTTGTTTTCTTCCTGATATTTCCACGTGAAAGTGAAAGTGAAATCACCCAACGGACGCGTCGAGGATTGTGCATAATTTTCGTATTGAAGTGAAACTTCTAATGCGAATTCTAACAAGGTTGCGTTTAACGTTTAACGCTACCATGGAGGGGTATGAATGCACTGTTGCATTAAACGTTCAATACTAGAAACAATATGACTTCACTAAAAATCAATTTCTACCCCTTCCTATTTTCAGTTTCACATTACGAAGTATCACTTCTTCCGCGGAGAGTCTCTACGCACTATTTTTTTTCTTGACAATTAGGTCAAATATTAAGCACCTATTTTTTAATTATTTTAGAAGCAGAAACGGCTACTCAGTAACTCCTGAAAATATTGCTACTGTTTAAACAGTTATCCGGTATATGAGAATGCACATAAACCATATGCCACACGAAGTCGAATAGTATAAATACATTTACTTATTTTGGTATACTACTAGATTCAGATAGATATTTATACTTACACATACATAAATACATACGTACCTTACGTTTAATGTTAACGTAATTTTTTCCTTACCGTGCTCATAAGGAGGTTCACTTCCAAAGTCATAATTAGCATTTACTTCGTTCATGATAAATTTATCCTTAATTATTGCTTTGTAAATAATAATAATTTGAGCAAAATTAAAGTAATTTATTTTTGTATGTTTGTTTTTTTTTAACACGGTTTTCATTTAGAATCAAGTCCAGTGTAGCGACGGACTACAAAAAATACAATTTTGTAGGTGTTAAATGAGGTTGTTGTACTAAATATTACAGTAGGATATGTGTTTCAGTGAACTCGCATGAAAATTTTTATACTCGTCCGAGAATAACGCAACGAAAAGATAAAACAAACTGTCTTCTTACGAATGTCAACGTTCCTTATCCTTGAATTTTATACCTAGGCAACTTCTTTCCATTCTTCTCTGGGTAGTCTGAATTTTGTTCTTGGTTTTGAGATCGAAGGTCCAAGTTTGGCATCCACAGGTAAGGCACGATAGAAGTCCTGTATCCATGACTATTTTCTTTAATTTTTAATTATTTTATTAAAAAGATAAACACTATATACACTTAAATAATAACAAATAATCTAAAATAATTAATCCTAAAGAATTATCACACAATGAAAATATTACTAATATAGAGTAGGAAGTACAAGAACAAGGAGGAAGACTTTTTTTTTACGTGGGGAAATCCCTTATGGATACCCACCCTCACGGGGAGAGAGTGGGTTATGTCCGACTCGCACGGACTAAAACCTCACGGTGTACGTTTTTCGCTATGGTTGGGGGGCACGAGATCTCTATAGACTTCATTGTGCCGCCCCAGCGGTGCGGCCCAGCAGCAGAAGTGTCGCCGCCGGGCCTTCGTCTTGTGAAGAGACAGCCGGGTACACACCGGCCGTCTCCTGGAGGAAGACCTAATAGAGAGTAGTACTATTTATAAACTGTTAGGAGCTATAACGTATGTCTCTTAGCAACGATGATGCTTTATTCTCGAACGTGCACAAGGGATCACAAAAGACATCCAATTCATTTCTTAATTTGTTGTACAGATTACTTAGCCTTGAGACAGGTGCATTTGATCCGATATTAGTTTTTAAAATGTGTTTTTTTTTTAAAATGAAAACGCTGTTAACCTGGAAAGGTCTTTACAGCTTCATCGAACTACCGAGGCGAGCGCTGGAGGCACTTAGCCGATTTTAGATGCTTGGGCGACTAACTCAATAGTGCACGGCACATCTCGGCTTGGGCTGTCGCCTGTTTTGTGCAAAAATCGAGAACTATCTGTGCTAACCTAAGCTATCTAGATATACGTATATGAGTTATTTAAACATGCATGTGTGCCAAGCACGCGTGCTTCAACAACTCCTATATGTCTTTGGATCGGGAAAAATCCTCTAAACTATGTAGGATAGAATGGGATAGGGAAAAATAAGGGTAGAATTCTTACTCTGGGAATCGAACGTATGTTGTTCGGTGTGCTATCCTAAACCTCAGCCACTGAGCTATCGTAACTTCCAAGTTACATAAAACAAACTCGGTGTATATAAGTAACAGATAAGGAGAGAAGAATATCTCACAGTAAATAATACAAAAGACAGTAATGTTTCTTTATTTATTTATTTCAAACCTTAACACATATATTCTTTGAAAGAGGCATCTCGCCTTCACAATTTTATTATCTGTGATATAATCTCTATACATTTACAATAATAACATCATATACTATAAACATTGATATTCAAATTTAAAATTTGCTACAGTATAATAATAAATTTCTTTTGTTATTATAAATCTGTAATGAACTATAAATTTAACATAGTTTAAAATCTGTTTAAATTTTATTAAAACACTATTTGAGTTAAAACTTTCTTTGAAATACAATTAACAACATATATAGTACTATTATTTGCTATTTTAATCTCATATGAATTTGAAATGCGGAGTAACAACTTTTACGGAACAATCTTAGGTCGATTTAGTAAGAGATTGCACACATTTAACAATGTTTAAATTTTTTATTATTTACGTTTTAAATTTTAATTAGCGTTTATCGTTCCTGACTTTTCGCGACTGCGATTTACGTATCGCAATCGCGAAACTAAAATACAAAATTGTCTACAATTATCATAAGTGAGCCCTTTTTCTTACGACAATTTAGAGAATTTTATATTTTCGTCCCATTCTATAAATTCTGCTCTTTATGTAATTTTTTTGTAATTCAAGTGTACAATTTCTTGCTGTGGACCTAAGAAAATTTCGTGATAACAATATATATATATATATAAATATACAAAAAAAAGGGCATATAAAATTAAAATAATAATTAACAAACACAGCGTCAAAGGACTAGAAAGATTAGCGTCGAACTGAAATAATGTAAATTATTTAAAAATACACTTACATAAAAATGTTTACTTTAATTTACAACCGATCGGTTAATTAAAAAAAACAATACCTTAATATCCATTCAACATTTGAATTAGCCCATCGGTTATGAATTAACGTAAACTTTAGATCGATCGAAGATCTTGATACTTCACGATTTACTTAAAATACTACGATTACGACGCAACCGATCGTCGATTAATTACGATAAAAGTCATTTTAAGTGACATTTTGATTTTTTTTACATACTATATACGAAAATTTATCGACTTCCCGAGGGTGAGCCGTAACATTCCATTTAACGGTATAATACCCGTATTATAAACACCTATTTTAAACAAGTTAACAGATCAGTTACTGAAACAATATTACCTCTCTGTATCAATATTCCATTGGTTATTTATCGATATTCGAGTTACATTTCCATATCGATACCAGTTTTGTATACTATCGAAATCATCGCATCTGAATATTTATAACTTTACAAGATTTAAGTTGCATTTACACCATTATAGATTATGTACAGTTTGACAGAACAATAATATAAAATAAAAACAATAAAAGTTTAATATTGTATAATAATAAAAGTCCGCAACATCCTATAACATGGGGTCCTTCAAGCGTAACGTGAAGAGGCATTTACGCAGGCCGGTATGACAGTGGCGACCGACGAAGGATGGTATATCTTTCGGCAGTCGCCGTTGTTTTTGGATTGCACGATGCTTACCATCAGGCATAGTGCAGTCACTTTGCCGGACTACAATGAATATATATATATATATATATATATATATATATATATATATATATATACACGCAAACATGCTCTTTCTCTATATTAAACGGCATTTGAATGGTATAGTTCAAACTTGAAAATAAACATATTTAAAATATCAGCCTCATATATGCAATATATTTTTAAATTTTATATTTTAGCCTACTTAAATAAATACTTAACACCAGTTTCTTCACGTCGACATTCATCTAATTCATCGACATCTCGAACATCGATATCGCACCTTATACTTACAACCCTAATAGTTCACCAGTAACTGTCATGTTAAAAAGTACGAACAATGAAATTCATTTTTTTTAATACTATTCTAATTAATGGAAACTAATACAATATTAATAAACGTTTGACAAATAAATATACTATACTTTAAATATACTTTCTAACTGCATAATTAACATTTCAAATTATATTATAATTCTATCAACAATATTAAAATCGATATAAGAAAAAATTATAATCAATAAATAGGAGGAATATTTTTGAAACAAACATATATATTCTTATACATATTACACATACTGACAATAAATAAAAAAAAATATAGCATTAGAAAACCTATTCATAGGGAATACTAATTAAATCAACATACATTCTCAATATATATAGAGAATATAATATATAAATCGGTGGAAATATCCACAGATACAAAATACAAATTTTACTATAATCAATAAATTGGAGGAATGTTTTTGAAACAAACATATATATTCTTATACATATTACACACACTGACAATGAATAATAAAATATACAGCATTGGAAAACCCATTTATAGGGAATACTAATTAAATTAACATACATTCTCAATACACATATTTATAAATCAGTGGAAATATCCACAGATACAGAATACAAATTTTATTTTATTAGAGAAATCGAATTAGAAATTCGATAGTAGAAAGAATCGAGAGAGTTTCTCTTCCGTTTCAAATTGAATTATATCGATTAACGATGTAGTGTCGAAAATATCCAAGAACAAAGTCGACAAATTGTATTTATTATTTCATTAGAGAAATCGAATTAGAAATTCGATAGTAGAAAGAATCGAGAGAGTTTCTCTCCCGTTTCAAATTGAATGATATGGAGTTACGATGTAAAGTAGTATCGAAAATATCCAAGAACAATTTCGAGAAATTATATTTACTTAAAGCTTATTAGTTTGCAAAAATATACAGAAATATGATTTAAATTATACTATATAGTAAAAACGGAATGAGTTTATTTTAGACTAGAAATCATCGAAATACGTATCGATAAATTTTAATAGTTTAAATACGTTGAATCGTTTTCTATACTGTCACCATAAGTATACGAATACGCGTCAAAAGGATGAAAAACTCATTACTAGAGATGTAGTGATATCGATTTTAATTTTAATAATTTTCTTGAATCGAGTACTTGTAATTTAAACTGTCAAAAGACAAAACAGACTGTCAAATTTCTAATATTTTTACTATTAAGGAATCTAATTTCGCGTAACGTCTGTACTCGAATATAACTATAAATATAAATTATTTAGAGTTCTGCAGGTTAGTCGATAAACTTCTAATATCTATAGTTTAGTTCAGATATAATGTTATTTTTTACGTTTGTTTTGTATTTACTGATCAACTATTGACTAAAATAAAATAATAACGTTTTAAGAATTTGTTTTTGTAGTTACATTATTATTATGATTCTTGAGTTTCCGCTAGGGATGCTACTTGTGACAGTGTACGAAACAAATGATTCATCGTAATAACAAACTATTGAAATTTATAGAGGTATAGAAATCAGTATCAATACTTATCCAACATAACAATACCAAGTAATGATAAAGATGGGAAGATTGAGCTTAAATTATTAAAGCTTGGAAGGAAGAGTTGGTGTATGGGAAAATACATGTGGTGTAAAGTTTTTTACAGGGAATCGTGTTATATAGAGGATGAAACTGATGGTCATCTGGCAACACTGAGTAGACATCGAAAAATCGAGATCGATATTTTTTGGATTATATTTATGTTTAATACGGAACCTGTTTTACTGTATGGATGTATTTTTTGTGTCACCAGGACAGTGACTGTACCGTAGGTAGAGTGAAAAATGGCAGCGATTAGAAGTAGATGGTTAATTTAGTCGTTGTCGTATTCCAGAAGGAGAGAGGGGCAGGGGAGAAGTGGGAGGAAAGGGGAGAGGGGATGAGGGGTTGGATAGGAGGGAGAATGAGATTGGAAGAAGGGGGAGAGGGGATGAGGGAATGGGGGTTGTTTAACCAAATGTATGCGGGGCGTGACGGCCGCCTGCAATGTTGGCGGCGCGTGCAGCGCGATGGACACAGCGCAGCGGGATAAAACAACACAGGCACGGCACTACCGTGCTCAGCAACGTCAGCGCCGACCATCTGCACCCCACAACACATAATTATCATCATCATCAGCCTCTCAGAGGCTCGTTGCAGGGCCATACGCATCTTCCAGAAGTTTATTTATAATATGGGGTCCCGCGAATTATTAAAAACGATATTTTAAGGAAATCGGTATCTTAACTCTACCCTCCTAATACGTTCTTGATAATTTAATGTACATCCGCAACAACATCAAAAGACTGAATTTCGTAAAAAAAAACCTAAATACTAGAAAGTGTAGAAACTGATCGTCCCAAGTTTCAGACCTAGTAAAGCCAGTAATAGTTTTTTAGGTAATAGGGATAGATTTTACAACAAAGGCCCAAAGCATATTACCGATTTGCCGACCTGTAAGTTTTAGTGCCACGTCAAGCGGATTTTGATGTTTAAAGGCTATTATAGAGTGGATCGATATGTAAACGATGGCGATGTTTAGAGTCGACGCCTCTCTGTACTTCCATTAAAGCGATTGTTGCTTGCGTTAAATGTACTGGAAATATATATGTTATAAAAAAAGGGGCCCGATCGAGTTTCTTGCCGGTTCTTCTCGATGACTGGGTTGCTTTTCAACCAGTGGTAGTGTTAACGTTCATCGTCCTTCACTGAATAGAGTATTTTTGATTTGATTTGATTTAAAGGTTTGGGCATAACGTCATGATGTTATCTTTCAATTTAACATTTGTAAGTTTACACGATTTCCAAAAATTCTTTGATACATACCGGGGTTTCGAACCTCATGATATCGAAATGATATTTCGATAACACCATAACCCACACCATAACTTAACCTTAAGATTATTAACGATAACATCTGCCCCTGCTGACAAACATCTGTGCAGAACTTTAAACATTTGCTTCAAGAATGCCCCAAGCTTAGTGCGAAGAAAGTAGGACATATAGGGCATATACATTTCTGACCGAACGAAACGTAAAATTGCAAGCATTGTTACTTCACGTCGGTTTTCTGTGAGAGAGTGGTAGTACCCCGGATGAGCCGACCCATTCATGCTGATGCCAGTAATATCTTCAGCGTGGCTCTACCACATATGTTTATTTAATTTGTAATTAAAAAAAATATATTTTAGCCATTAATCGAAGTATAAATTATGCTGTCTCACAAGTTGGACCAAATTAAACATATATGCCAACGCTTCATGAAGATTGGTCGATTAGTTTCGGAGTTCACTGTCGACAAACATCTTGACACTGGATTTTTATATATTAAGATAGTGTTGTATTATAATACTAGAGTTCTATTACTAGTTCTATACTAATTCTATTTCATAGAAAAGGGTTAGAATACAGACCGCTTGACGCATGCGCGATCGACAGGTGTGCAGGCGCACGGGCGCATCTCGTACTCGTCATCCGAGTCATCAAAGCAATGGTACACCATTGCCTGTAACGCACAACATCACTATTACATTATAAAAAACAAGAACTACGTGCTAGAGGAAGTATCACACTTCCTGTCATTCCACCTCCAAATCAGTGGTGATCCTGCAAACAACAGGCAGATGGATGCAAATCCACGATTCTATTTTAGTAATTAATTTCAGTGAATTAATATGGGTTTTTATGGGTATAAACTAAAATGATATTCAAATGATTTAAACATCTACTTCCGGTACCGCTACAATATGTCTGAGACGCGACCGGAATATTAACACTAGTGCCACCCTATTGAAGAGGCATATAAAAGGCAAAATGTCGTTGATCGAATGGTCTCAGATAGGTCGCGATTTTTGCACAAAACAGGCGACAGCCCAAGCCGAGGTGTGCCGCGCACCCTTGAGCTAAATCAAAATAAAAATCGGCTGAGTGCCTTAAGTGCTGTCCTTAGAGGTCCAGTGAAGCTGTAAAGTCCTTGCAAGGCCAATAGCGTAGTCAGTTCGAAAAAAAGAGATCGAACAAGTATTTATATATCGAAGTTATTGTAAGGCAAAGCTCTGATCGGATAAATAGTCCAAGAGCTAGCACATTCATCTAGAGTCTCTTTGTGCATCTGCTAAAAACAATTGTAACTTTAATGTAGTACAAAGATATGTACATCAAAAAGATAAATCAGATCGAGTTTGTTGCGTGTTCCTCTCGATGATTGGCGTGTTTGTACGAACCGATGGTAGTTCTGACGTTTACAAACATATTCATAGGGCCTAAATCGAGTATAGTAATTTCTTGATTTTGAAACAGATAAGGAATGAGGGGAACATAGGGAGAAAGGGAAGTGATATGTAGGAACAAACGTCACCTTAGCGCACTTAATGCAGGAAACGGTGTCTATACACGAGCGGAAGCGATCTGGCGCATATTTGCAGGCGCCTGCGCGGTTCGCGCTCTCAAAGTACCACTCGTCACAATATCTGAAACGTTATACACAATGATTATACAAGGTGAAAGATTAAAACCTCGCAGTATTCTGGGATGTGCTCTTCATGGTTACATTTAACATATAAATTAATAATATCAAAACAAATACCAATAAACAACAAAGAAAACCTTTATGAAAGTTTATTCTAAAGCTTTTAAAAGTATAGGAACGATACTTTTAAAGGTAAAAAATCACACCTCGGTTCAATGAACAATTTTAAAGGAGCGCTTTTCAAGACTAATTATTACGTATTTGGTTATCATTGAAACGCTGCACGGTCGATCAAAGGGAAACGGGGCGCGGATTGAGGTGCGGGAAGCATTTCGGATCAATTCGGTTTTGCGTAAATTACCTGATATTAAGTGTATCACTTTTGCGTTTCTCGAGATAATTATATATATTTTTGTATAAGTTATATGCATAACAGAACAGATTACGACAGGAATCAGCTATGACATTATAAAAAGATAAAGCATTACAAATTTGTTCCACAAATAACTATTAATTATTTATTTTATTACATAACTATTAATTTTTATTAAATACAAAATTCAAGCTAGGCGTAGGTGCGGTATGTTTGACGGCATTTATCAAAGGGCTCTAAGTAGTTGGCGCGTGCCGCAAAATACTAGTAGAACGAGTGGGCAACAAAACAGTATGAATCTTATATATAAGCTTACAAACGTTTCTAAGAATTTCATTACTAGTGCAAAATTCATGTTTTGCGTCGCCACGTCAACAATCAGGTTTACCCTCGCCTATAGATGTTTCACATCAAAAGAAGTTGTAAACAAAACATTTTATTTATTTTATTTTATTATATTTTTGGTGGTTATTATAAATTTCTTGCAATCATTTCATTTATCTAAAAAGTTGGTGGCCCCCTTGTTAGAACGTGCGATGGAGTTTTTGTGGAAAGTCAGAATCCATAACCTATACTATTATTTTCCGTCCACTTCATTTGTGCACAATAACCAAATTAAATTGCATAGGACACCAACAATAAAACAAAATTTAGAGTCAATTAAAACAAGATAATGCATAAAATATAAAGTCCATTACGTAACATTTCAAGATACCACCAAATTTAAATCTCAAAAATGTTTCAAATCTAATCAAAACACGAATATAATAACGAAAACATTATATGAATTTGTTAACCTTAAAGTTTATACTGTCATCTTTTTTAGCTTGTGTAAGTTTGTGTATATCTATTCCTCTTCAATAAAGAGTTTACGTCGCTTTACTTTTGTCTTCGAACTTTTTTTATACCTTTATTTTTGGCAATCAATCTTTCAGATTATTACTGCCATGGTCACGTAGTCAATAATATTACAACCGTCGTGTAATCATTTCAGTAATAAGTGTCGTGTAAATGAATATTCTAACAAGATGGTGGATCCCTTGTTAGAACCTTCCAGGAAGTTTTTGTGGCATCTCAAAATTTCATTCTTCCTGATATTATTTTCCGTTCACTTCACTTATGCACAATAAACTAACTATATTACGTAAAACACCACCAAATTTACAAAATATTGAGTCAAATAACACAAGATTATGAATAAAATATAAAATACACTACATGACAGCATAAGATTCAGCCAAAAACGAATAAAATATAAAATAGACTACATGACAGCATAAGATCCCGCCAAAAACTGGTAGCTCTAGTTATGAATCCTTTATTTGACCGGAGTTGGGATATTTTATAGATTTTAGTTATTTTTGTCTTTCGATATAGAATTCCTTAATAACGACAGACTCCTATCGGATTCTAGTAACTCTGTTGACCTGGAATGGTCTTCACAGCTTCACCGAACTATTGAGGCGAGGCGCTAAAGGCACTCTGCCTATTTGGGATGTTTGAGCGACTAACTCAAGGGTGCATGTCACACCTCGGCTTGGGCTGTCGCCTGTTTTGTGCAAAAATCGCGACCTATCTGAGATAACCTAAGCTAAGCTATCTTAATATACGTATATGAGTTATTGAAACATGCAAGTGTACCAAACATGCGTGCCTCAACAACTCCTATATTTATTTTGTATCGGAAAAATTCCTCAAAGCTATATAGGATAGGATAGGATAAGGAAAAATAAGGGTAGAACTCTTTGTCGTTTATTTCTCTGAAAAAGAAAACAGCGTGTAAGCGTGTAGCGTGCACGTGTGTATAGGTGATGTATGTAATGTTGTAGCAGTGATGTAAGGTTTTGTGTCACTGTATCGCGTGAGCAGCGTATTCAAGGGCTCCGCGCCGAGGGAATGGACCTAGGCTTGAGCCGCTGCCTCTTTGCCTAATCTGGTGATTCTAGTAAACATATGAACCATCATATCGACAAAACAGAGTAATCTTTGTAAAAAGTTAGCACCCTTACTATTTTTTCTTCCATTTTCTTCCCTTTTACTGGCTATGTCAACTGTTTCACATTTGGTTTTCGTTATTCGACTAACAAGGTGTGCTTAATCTTACGTGTACTGCAATTTCATAATACTGCAAATTTGTTCCAAGCTCTCAGAAGGAAAAAGAAAACGATTTTGAAACATTCTTTATTAGTGTTCCGCTCGTATTAGACTTAGCGTGAGGATATGCAGCCTTCCTCGTTAAATGAGATATCTAACACAGAAGAGTTTTTAAAATCAGTCCAGTAGTTCCGGAGATTAGCGCGTTAAATTAACTAAGAAACCCTCCAGCATTATAATATGAGTATAGATTACTTTGTCAATTTTTATATCCTCGGGTTATTGGAAAAGATTGCAGTGGATATAATTTAATAAAAACCATTTAAGCCGTTTTTGTAAACAGACCGATGAAACTTTTCTAAGGTCCTAACTACTTGGAAAAATGCATGATATGTACAGACTGAACTATACATTTATTAATATAGATAGATTACCTGCATCTAAGCCTGTGCTGGTACGTTTCAGATGTCTTCTTCTCGCGTAGAGCCTGCGCTGCGTACTGTTTATTAAACGAGCCTAAAAAATAATAACCGTGTTTTAAATGCTTTTATCTACACGAAAATTTAGTAGTGGTAGAGCCACGCTGAAGCTATTATTGGTTTCAGCCTGAATGGGTCGGCTCGTCCGGGGTAGCACCACCCTCTCACAGAAAACCGACGTGAAGTAACAGTGCTTACATTGTAGCGTTTCGTTCGGTCAGTGAGAGCGCCGGAGACCCATCGACCCATCTCCCCTCCCCTCCCTTCTTCTCTTCCTTCCCCTCCCCCTTTCTCTCCATTCCCACAAACACAGGCTGGCAACGCACTTGCGTCTCCTCTGGGGTTGCTAGTGTCTATGGACGGCGGTGATCGCTTAACAACAGGTGACCCGCATGTTCGCTTGCCTTCTATATGACATAAAAAAAAACGTACTTTTTAATACGAAATTGAAGTTATGTACGCCGATGTAACACGCCATGTTTACGAGTAGATTTAACTGAGTACGGACGTTTCGTGCGCCAATGTAATAATACATCTTGATTTTTTTTATGTGATAGGCGTCAAACGAAGAAGCGAGTCACCTGATGTTAAGTGATCACCGCCGTGCATAGACGCAAAACCAGTGGAACCGCAAGTACGTTGCCGGCTCTCGCTATTCAATTGACCATGGGCGGAAATTGTAGAGGAATCCTTCCTCTTTAAAAGGTTTTATAGCTTGTATTCAATCTACGAACTTTATCGCAAATAAAAATTGTAAACTTGGTTTTTGCTGAAAAATCGTGTTTTTTTCTTTTTTTTTAATGAACTTTAGGGCAAAATTTTATAAAAGCTTTTTTTGTAGAAAATTTAATTTTCTATAAAGAAATCCTTTAAGTCAAGACCATAGAATTTATAAATTACCAGATAAATTCAATTAAGTATAAGAGAACTATTATAAAAAAAAAAAAAAATGCTTTAAAATATTTTGACGCTTTGATAAAAATATATTGTTTTTTTTTTCTGATTTTTATAAATATAATGCATATATAGAGGATTTCATATTAAATTTATCATTTTTAAACCTGAATCTTATCGATTTAATTGTTTTTTCTCTCTTTTTTCACTCCATTAAAATATTTTTTGGGAAATTTTTATACTTTTTTCCGACCTTAATAATAGTTACGATTTTTTTTTGTCAATTCACTATACATTCATGAAATATTTAATAATTGGAATATGATTAATGTTCATCTCATTTCCAAAAAAAAAATACAAACCAATGACTTGAAACTGTATGAAATGTTTAAATATTTTGTAATTTTTTTTCCTGGACGTTGCTTTTATTTTATTTTGTGGTCCAACTAAAAAAAAAAAAAACGGAATTAATGCCACCTGACATATAGTGAGCAGATTTGTACTTTCAATTTTTTATTAACAAATAACAAAACAAGGAAATTTTTGAGGGTCCTTTTACCTGAGAGTTTTTTTTGTTCTTTTTTCTGGTACTACTACACTCCTCGAGAAACGTACTACTTTTCTGAACACACTCTTTTTTTTTATTCCAGTGGAATTATATTAGTACAGACCTGAATCGCGCTTCAGGAGAGGAGGCTTTGTGATCGGCGAGGATTTTTCCGAGCTAGCTCCGCTGCCATACGGGTACTCCTGCTTCTGAAATATTATATACAATTCCAAATGCTATGTAATCACAACTGGATGGCAAATGGTTACTCGTCTAAAATTATTGAAATAACCCGTTTGATTTGAATATATATTTTAAGCATATTATCACATAGTTTATTAATTTCACGTGTTGCGGAGAGTATATATTTTTAACTGGCCCTTTCGAGCAGCTTCGCTCGCGTTAATAAATGTATTTTAAAATAAAAATGTACTCCAGATTGTATGGAACCACTCCAGTATTACGTGGGCAGAATGTATTCAATTTTAGATAGCCCCCTGTTTCTACCCCGCCCTCAAATGCTTATGTAAACAAATATATAAGTATTTTTAAAATCAAGGAACTGCCCGCTCCCTTTCAATGGTAACGCAACATTTGAATGACCTTTATTTACAACTACCTGATCCGAACCTACTTCGTTGGGAGGTAAACATTTATAAAAAGTACTTTTTGTTACTTAAATATAAAAGTTAGACATATGCTGTCGGTGACTTTTTTGTAGGCATTATCAAGCTCTACAACTTTTCTCTAGAACTCAATCATATATCTCTCATCGTTAAGGTAGCGTTCGTAAGAAACGTTTTCGTTCGGTTGTTTTTTCTCCGACTTCATTTGCAAATCCGACTACCACAAAAAAAGTATTTTCAGTTTTCGGGTTAGTGTATAGCGTGGCTTTCTATAAGTATAAGAATTTTCAAAATCGGCTTAGTAGTTCATGAGATTACTTCCTACCAACTCACAAACTTAACCTCTTTATAATATTACACGAGTATTATATGAGTATTATACGAGTATTATACGAGTATTATATGAGTATTATACGAGTATTATACTGAGTGTTATACGAGTATTATATGAGTATTATACGAGTATTATACGAGTATTATACTGAGTATTATACGTATTATCGTATAATACTCGTATAATACTGAGTATAGATTGACTTTTGTTGTGTGTATACATTTCTGTTATTATCTTTAGTACCCCCTTTTTAGGTATGTTAGTTGTCTATATTAGGTTGTAGAGTACTTTAGTCTTATTTTTTTTTATTTTCTATATCTTTGTGGCACTTTATGCTATCATATATTTGAACCCACGAATTTAACAGTCAGCGCTCTAGAATAGTGCCTGTTGATTAATTGTAACTTAGACCGGTAACAGCACAGGTCACTAAAGTCAAATGTGGTACAAAGTTTCTGGTTTTTTTTTGTTATTGTATTAATGGCTGATTTTATTAATGGCTGATTATTATTATATTATTAATGGCTGAGCTTACAGGAAAAATGGTAATGAGATATTTGTAGGAAATTTAATTTTCTACAAAAAAGTCTTGTAAATCGAATCTCTTATCTGTATACTCTAATCCGTATGTATATAAGCACGAAAACATTTTTTTTCTATTGATATTTCTAACTAAATTATAAATGTAAAAAAAAGGGTTTCTTTCTCATGTGTTACTGACCATCTTGAAATTTTGCATACATGTTGTCAGCGACATTGATAATAACAGAACACATTTCAACTAGAAACCAGTACCTACTGCTCCTGAGAGATATACCAAATCGACATTACCGCGAGCGTAGTCGCCAGCAAAAGCTAGTCTATACATATAATAAATATGTCAATCTAACGTGTCTGCACTTTTTAGATCTATAAAAAAAAATCCAGATGTCTAATTATAAATAATAAATACATTTCAATCATTTGTCTGTCTGTCTGTCTCTTTGTTTGAACACGTATCACTGCTAAAATACTGTGTGTATTATAAATCTTCTTTAGTAAAACCATAAAGTACAGCCCTCAAAGAAGTCAATTACATAAAGGACTTGGGTGTGTATTTCGACTCAAAGCTGTCATTCATACCTCACGTTAACGAAATGAATTCCAAAGCATCTAAAATGCTGGGGTTCATTATAAGAAACAGTAAAGGCTTCAAACATCTCAAAACTAAAATTACATTATTCAATACCTTTGTCAGAAATATCTTAGAATACTGTACTGTACAATAAACATCAAGAGTGAATTGAATCCATACAAAAGGGATTTGTACGTCACCTGGCCTATTCATCATTTAGGAGTAAACGTAAATATTCCTATCTGGATAACCTAAAATTCTTCGAAATTAACTTCTTAGCTACTCGAAGGCAGCTAATTGATCTCATTTTCCTTTATAAAACTTTGCATGGTATAACTGACTGTCCACAGCTCCTACAAAGGTTCTCATTTAATACACCGCATACATTGCCAAGGCACCCCATCAATTTACTTAAAACTCCAACCATAAAAACTAATATTGGATTAAATGCACCTGTATCTAGGCTGAGTAATCAGTACAATAAATTAGGTAATGAATTGGACATCTTTGATAATTCGTTGTGCTCGTTCAAGGGAAAAGCTTTATTTTTGCTGAGAGACATAAATTTTAACTTCTAATAACATATAAATAATAACTTCAATATTTCTCTGCTTTGATATTGTGATTCTTATGCTTGTTACCAAATGTTTCCATTATACTGTGTCATAATATTGCATTGTAATAGTTATCTAAGTTCATTTGTTTATATTTAAGTTTATATAGTGGATAACTTATAATATAATGTCTTGATTTAGTTTGTTTACCATGTAGCGCATGCTGTGGCAGCTTTTAAAGACCAATGTGCCTATAGATTGTTTACACATATCGTTAATTCTTGTGTGGTACATTGTTCACTAGCTGTCCTTTAATAAATAAATAAATAAATAAAGCATATCCTTGAATACCATTTAGTAGTTGTTTCATTAAAATCATTTGGGTCCATCTTTTTTTCTTTAATTTTAATAACGATGCAGTTTGAGTACGAGAGAAAAGTAGATAAGTAAATGGACTTAATCGGTGTTTACAAAAAAGTTAGATACGTATTAAATACTTGCTTTAAAAAGGTTTATATGCAATGTGTTTAAATGCACCGCGCTCGTCCGAGGCAAGTTCGCGTTATCCTTTTTTCGCAAGTCTAACCAAAGCGAGAAAAAAGAGCGAGATACATTCGACGAGCGCGGTGCATTTAAAAAGTAACATTGTTAATGCAAGTATTCAATACGCATTTAACTTGTTTGTAATAATACCGAATATGTTCAGATGACTGCATTAATCACTGATTTTACATAAAGTCCCACACGGATGAAGTCGCGGGCACAGCTAGTCTTCCATAAATTATTATCCTATGCATACTAATAACGCTTTGTATTATTAGTTGTTCTAGGGATAACCATCTGTAGTAATGATCAGAGCTAATCCCAAAGAATGGCTGTAGCGGGCTTATTTCATATCAACTTTTGTACGATTGATAAGGGTTAAATTGTATAGTTTACACCAACGAGTCTGATAGAAAAAACGATGGACAGAATATGATAGAACATACAGCAGACAGGTGGACGTATCTAGGCTTGTCGTCCTCATCATCGCTGCTAAGTTTCTCTTCGTACTGCTTCAAGGAATCTGAAAAGCGGATAATATCTTGGTTTAAAAACAAGTAAATTTCAAATGCAAATCATAAAATTAAACCACACTGTATATGGTTGGCCCCTTATAATTAAATTTAATATCTACGCTGCAAATAACGAGATGTGATTCTGGTCTGTACCTCATTTATCGAGTAGGGAGCATGAGGACGATTTTCAAAGAAACTTTCTGGCCGGTATTGTAACAAAATTAAGAAGAACAATTTGAATTTAGTGAAAAGGAACACTTTTAATAATTTGTCGCACCGCACCGTTGCGTGATAGTATTAGCCCAAAGTATTCTACGCGGAGGAATTCACAGGTAGAAGTTAGTATCATACACGCCTAAAAGGTTATTGGGTTCGTAGTCCGGTGAAGCTGTTAAGACCATGCTAGGTAAATAGCGTAGTCAGTTCGAGAAAAAAAAGAGTTATTGGAATCCGACCCAACCGGATACCCGATTAGGCCTCCCACGGCGGCGGCTCAAGCCTAGGCTCGATCCCTCGGTAGGGAGCCCTTGAGTGCGTTGCTTGCGCGATACGGTGACACACAAATATACATCACCGCTTCAACACTACACGATCACCCCCACACACGTGCACGCCTACACGCTTACACAGGAAAGTGGAAGGGTTTACTTTTTTTTCCCTTATCAAACTGATTAATTCTCAATTTTCCGATAATAAATATATGGAAGAGTTGTTGAGGCGTGAATGCTTGGTACACATATACGTTTCAACAATTCATACATATATGAATAGTTAGCTAGGTTAGCTAAGATAGGTCGCGATTTTGCATGCAACAGGCAACAGCCAAGCCGAGGTGTGCCGTGCACCCTTGAGCTGGTTGCCAAAATAAAATCGGCTGAGTGCCTTAAGCGATCGCATTAGTAGTCCGGTGAAGCTGTTAAGACCTTGCTGGGTCAATAGCGTAGTCATTTCGAAAAAAAAAAGACAGACATTGCGGTAAATGTATATATGACGTTAGCGCATTTCTTCCAGTACCTCGTAAAAACAAGAACAATGTGAAAATTACCGGAGAGCGGATGGTCAGGCAGCGTGATCGCAGATAGGATGGGGGTCTGCGTGATGTCCCCTTGTGTGGAGCGCAGGCGCATGCCCCCCAGTCCTCCCACAGGAGACGCTGCAACTTCGGGCGTTTGGCTCCCATTCGGGCCGCCAAGGAATGAGCGCGAATCTCCAGGCAAATCGACACACTGCGTCACAATAGTTCCACTATTTATAAACACTTTTTTGGTACCCAATAATAAGAATTCCAGATTTATTGTTAATACTAGACTCTAAAACTTAATTATTTAATCAATTTTACTGAGTGGATAATTAAGCTCATGCCTATCAGCATCTTTAAAACATATACAGTATAATGTCATTAATCTGGCACTGTTAAAAACCGGATTATTGGAATGTTCGAATTACTAGATTATAGTAAAAAAGTAGGTATATAGGTAATGTATAAAATAAAGCATTTCATAGATGGAATATATGTGTATGATATATATTCGCATATTTTGATAAGAAATAAAAAAGCTTTGACAGATATGCCGTTTTATTCTGCCCATGTTATGCAGGTATTGAAACAAATCAATGCATCATCTGGTTTAACTCTTACAGTTGTAGTAGTTGGTGGTTCCAATATTTCTACAAGGTTTTCTTTTTCTTGTACTGCTTACATATTAAGAAATACAATTACTTAAGTGTCGGATTAGCGGGATTATACCGTATTATAAATCCATAACGTAAAACGAATTGTAGGATCTATTCAAATATATTCATTGTTTTCTTTTGTTTCGTTACCGTTTGCCATACATTTTTAAGGCGCGTCTAAATTTCACATGACCCTATGACGTGATGCCGCCAAACATTTCAGTAACGTTAGAAAAAATAAATAAATAATATATTTTAGTAATTAACTGTATTATGTTAATATTTAATGCCTAAAGACGTCACGGCGCGTGACGTAATCTCAATAGCGTTGGGAAAAAATGTCACGAATATATTCAACTTTGCAAAGTAATACATTACTAATGAAAGAAATTATACCATTGATACAATAGGAAACCTGGTAATTAGACTCTTAAGATATCGCTATGTCACAGTTACTAATATAACTCGCGAAAAAAAAAACATATTATATCACTATGCTATACAAAAGTAATAAATTACTGCTCTTATGTTTATATTAAATGAAAGTTAATAAACTTGTATATTATACCGTGATAATACACCAAATGTATACGAGGATTATAAGAAGTATGGCATTTTTTTTATTGGTTTGAATGTATTAATGCCTGGAACTGGTGATCGGATAAAAAACAATATCCAATATCACGCTACGACTCCTAAATAAGCAATACAGTGCATTGAGGGGTATAAAAAGCAGAGGATGAAATAATGAAACACGATAGAAACCGCAGTTCACACCTATACTAGGTAATAAAATTAAAGGTGGAAATTGAAACATTTATCTTGATTTCAAACAGTACAAATATTTTATCATCATATTAAAAACAATGATACAAAATAGGAAATTAAAAGTACCACTTTATCAAAATTCTATTTAAATATTATTTTTAGATCGAACTATTACATTTAATGTAACTTAAACCGGTGAAACAAAAAGCATTGAATTATGCACAGTTGCTCTTTATATAGCGTAGGTAAGCATTACTAAAGGATTTTTTTAAATCCATTCCTTGAGGTAGCTAATAAACGACGAATTAAAAATATGGAACGGAAAATCTCATCAGTTACACGGCTATTTGAAACCAGTGTATAAAAAAGAAAACCATAAACATGCTTTACTGCAAAGAACAAAAAGTAATATGAAAATATCGTAGAAATTTAAAATAAATAAAATACGAAAAACAAAAATCAGGGAAAATCATATTAAGAAAGTAGCGTTCTTTCTATTACTAGCATAAATTTACCTCAAATATATTTAACTCCTCCTCATCCTCCAGTGGAACCACTGAATAATGTTTTTCGTAATTGTAAATAGACGACCACGTGCCCCGCAAATCTGTCGATATACAAACAATATACTATTACACCTATATAACTTAAGAGATATCATGTGAGTCAACGGTACTTGCACAGCCACTCGCTTATATAGAGCGGCTGAAAGTCGGTGGCTCATTAGTACAACAATGTCTTGTCCACACCTAAAGATGTTGAAGTCGTAGGACTGTGCTC
>JACEII010000131.1:167402-197533 GCA_014332785.1 Antheraea mylitta
GTCTTGTCCACACCTAAGGCTGTTGGAGTCTGGGCACTGTGCTATTACAATAGCGTTTTGTGTACACCTAAAAATGTTAAAGTCGAGGGATTGTGCACTGTGTATTTATTTCCCTAGATACGCCGAAACACGCAGCTTTTCTAATAGAAATATCTTGAAATTTTGCTATAAAGGTAACTTGACTAACGAAAGCATTTTGTATACTAAAGGATTTCTTTTCTTTAATTAAAAAAAATGCATTTACATTCTAGTAGTAAAGAATATGTATTTTGTTATTAACGATTTGATATTACAATTTGAACACGTGAATTAATATTTCTGATTCACGTCAAATGCGTTTGCTTTATTAATAATACTTTTAAGTTTTATTACCACCAGTAAATTGGTTTTCAAAAACGATTTCCTCTAATACAAGTACATTATATTTAATTTAGGATGAATACTCAGTGAATTTATATAATATTAATAAACAACCTTCGATCGTAAACTTACCATTTAGGTATCCAGATGTGAGAAACAATGGAAGCAAAAAGTTACAAAACAATAAATTAGTTATATTATTGGTTCAATAAGCATTTTCCTGATGAAAATCATCGAATATTTTTCAATAATGGAGTACACCCAAAATAACTGTACTAATTCCACAAGCATAAGAGTAAAATATATAATTCTCGTCAAACTTTATAACCACTCAGATTATAGTTACGCGGAACACAAATTGAAGTATAAATACGTGTTATATGTATAACATTGAAACAACTTAGAGATAAATAAATACCAATTTTAGACTTGTATAATAATATCTTAACTTAGTTTTGTATTAAACGACTGATCATATTATGCGTAACAGCAACATTCAGGGTGGTCAAAAAGGCTGCTAGACGATTGATTATAGATTTTCAACTTGAATACTACGTACTAGACTCATTACAATGTTGTCATTCATCGATATATCATTTCATTAAGTGCCTCTCAGAGTCGTCCTACGAAAGTCGAAAATTGCGTATCATTAAAAAAATAGGACACGACCTTCCCTTTTAAAAATTTAAGAAGCTTGGAAGTCAAAATCCAATAAATAGACACTAGCTAGTTAGTAGATACTCATCATCATCAGCCTGTAAGAGGACCACTACAACGTAATAGACCTCTTTCCGAAACAACGTATGAGTTGTCTGTAGAGTCCACAGTAGCACAGTATAAATATGAGAGACAGTACGGAAACTACCTACAAACGGTCGAAAACGATACACTCATACAAACATGCGCATCGACGAGAGGTTTTAAAAGGTATCCTATGGGCAAGACCACGAAAACCGCTTAAGGGTCTCATCGATGCGCATGTTTTTGTGAGTGTACCGGTATGAACGTTTAGAGGTAGTTTCCGTACTGTCTTTTATATGTATACTATGGTAGCAGCCTACGTCGTACTGACGATTTCAAACACAGAGAGTATTGTAGAGTGAACCAATATGTGAACAATGGTGATGTCTGGAAATTACTCCTCTCTGTGCATCCACTAAAAGGCTGTGACGTGTAATGTATTCTAAATATTATATACGTATCTAGGTATATACGGATTTGATTGACTGACTGACGATTTCAAACACAGAGAGTATTGTAGAGTGAACCAATATGTGAACAATGGTGATGTCTGGAAATTACTCCTCTCTGTGCATCCACTAAAGGGCTGTGACGTGTAATGTATTCTAAATATTATATACGTATCTAGGTATATACGGATTTGATTAAATTTAGATGGTAGTAGTTTATAAAACTGTATAACATTTAAGTTATTTTTTATATACCTAGTCTTGCCATAAATACTGAAACAAAGGAAAAAAGGTTTTTTTATTGCAGATATCATTTATTATTTTTACAATATGTTAGTTTAATACATAAATATAAAACAATTTAAAATATAAAAAGCTTATTTGAAGTAGTTTCCATTGGCTGCAATACAGTCATTTAATTATTAAGGCCAGTTATCACTACAAGCACGCATTCTTTCCATGGGAAAATTCTTGACTGCCAATCGTACGGATTGTTTTAGGGACTCCAAATTATCATGGCGTTTAAAGCAATCCGTACTCTCTAAATCTGACCATAAATCATAATCCACCGGATTAAGATTGGGACTAGAAGACAGCCAGTCTTCAGCTCAAATGAAATCCGAAACGTTCGTTTCCTACCTAGACTGGGTAGACCGAGCTTTATGACCCGGCGCCAAGTCTTGCTAGAAGGACAATTCTTGGTTATTGAACATGGTGTTGTTAAGGAGCTCCACTACCTTCTCAAGAATAGTATCTTGATACACTTGTGCTGATGTTTTGATATCTTTTTCACAAAAGTATGGCTCAGTCACTTCTTCATAACTAATACCCCACCAAACCATCACTGAAGTCGAATAGTATCCACGCTGCACTCTGTCGACTAATTGGGAAGCTTCTTTAGAGCTTTGAGAATAAATACGATCGTTTTGCTTGTTAAAATGTTGCTCAATTGTAAAAAAAACATCCGTAAACAAAATTTTCTGTGACCTCCCTTTGCGTACCGCTTCAGTAGTGGTTTGGATTTTACCACCCTATTCTTTTTTAAATTATCAGTTAAGAAATGGCCAGTACGTTTTTTATACGCTGCAAGTTCTAAGATATCTTTTAAAATACGCAACATGGTTCTAGGTGCTATCTTTATTTCCCGAGATAAAACCTTTGCTTTCGGTCAGAATTTCTTTGAATTCTTTCCCGTGCTACTTTGACCAACTTTTTCGTACAAAAACTATGTAGAAGGCCAGATGTTTTTCTGTCACAAACAGAGAAGGTCTCATTGTACCTATTAACAGCCCGGTACATAAACATTTTACTAGTACCAAGCGTATGAAGAGTTTTAAATATTGCATTTGGCTCCACACCTACTTTGTGTAACGCAATCACAGCAACGATTCGTTTCTCTTTATCACCCCACTCCATTTTAATATCGCAAAATATTGTACAATGTATTGGCATCAAAATGAGAAAACTAATAAATAAAGAAAACTAATAAATAATAAGAAAGAAAACTAAGAAAATTAAAGGTTTAGGTTAGTGTCTTTCTTACCATCCGTTATTTCTTTAATTGCGATTCTAATGCCTTTATCAAAGGCCCTCGCATCTGCAGCGGTTATAAAAACTAATCCAAACTTCTTGGCACCAATAATCCACTTATAAAAAGTGGGAAGGACTTTGTTATATTTGAAATCCTGTTTTATAATGCATTCTAGAACGATCTGGAAATAGAAATAAGTGAAATAGGTGATCAAAGTTTTTTTAAATAATTAAATTGTGTCAAACATCACTGCTGTTCAGAAGCAGTTTAAATTTTTAAATTTTTGTAATTGGACGATGTTGTAGGAAAACAAAGTAGCCTGTACTTATCAGACTGTACTTTAAGCCTTTTAATGTTGTAAATGAACTAAATTAAATATTTCTACTTTGTTTTTTTATTCCTACCATTGATACCAATTCGCAGACCAGTGGATTGACTATTTTGGATTATTGTTAAAACTGATACCGTGTTATTATAAAAATACTAAATACGTATTGAATAGTTGCTTTAAAAAGTTTGGATACTCTCGAATTAAATGCACCACAGAATTTTTGTAATAACACGGATAGCCTTTTTAACGTAACAAAAGAATATATTGGGAGTGTATGGGGTGTCAAATAACATCATAAGACTTGAGACACCCAAGCCAACCTCACCTGCACGTGATGCACCCTGCTAAATAACGAACGAGGCAATGGCGAAAGCGGGGTGGTAGGGTTTTACAGCCTGACTGGGTCGCAACCACCATGTATATGGCGAAAAAGCCCGCAATAGTAATTCGCTTCTGCGGGTCACGTTTCGGGATCAGCCTGTGCATATCCAGTTTCTTGCAGGCCGGCATGATAGTGGCGACCGGCGATGGATAGTGTGTCAATCGGTGGTCACTATTATTTTTGGATTGCACTGTGTTTACCATCAGACATAGTGCAGTAATATAAGTAATATTCAGTTTTTAAAACTTAAACATTCTTATTTCATTTGGATATTGTGACGATTATTAAATACTAGATGTACCCACGAGTCCATGCTCGTGCAACCTAATGTAAAGAATCAGTTACTAATAGAATCATTCGAATATATTAAGTCAATTTACTTATCTACTTATCCCTCGTGCTTAAGTCATCATTAAAATTACAATATCTTTTGATAGAGATAGCTTCTTGAATTTGCTCATATTTAGCCTGCCTAGACTTCCAGTAAGAATGATTATAGCATAGGTTCATTTTTTTTCTATGACGTTTATTTGTCAAGTTACAGTCTTGTAAATTATAATCAATCGTAATTGAAATTCGGATTCGTCTGTGATGATGTCGCAGTAGTTTTAAAATTGAATTTTACAATAAAATATTAAACGTAGCAATTTATTTTGATTATTTTTAATTAGAATTGAACTTCAACAAAGTTTATTTCTAGTACAAAACGATCATTTTTGAATTATTTTTATTTGAAAATATACTTTTAAGTAGCCATAAACCAGAGATGGACAGACTGTTTGGAACTAGGGGTCACCCTGACAGGCTATGAACTTCAATTAGACTGCTATAATTTAAAACTACTTATTCAATATGTAAGAGGGGTGTAATTACATTATAAACTAGCTTATGCCCGCGATTTCTTTACTTTTTTAGCCACTCTCCGTACTATTAATACATCGAGGGTAGACGACATTGGTCGATGGTATGTTGTAATATCGGGTAGTTATACTGTGAACGGCGCATATAAGGGGTGGCGCTTGTTGTATGGAGACACTCTTTCGGTGGCCGTCGGAGCGTGCAGTCGCTCTGTCCGAACTCGTGTCAGTTATTTAAAAAGTGATTAGTTGTTAGAATTGAACTGATTCTTAATAGTTTGGCCAATTTTGTGATAGTCAATAATTGTTCTTTCAAAAATTCCTAACACTTTAGGCTGAAGCAAAAATGCAGCGGAAGCTCTCAGAAAAAAAAAAATTGAAACACTCTTCATTCGTGCTCCGCTCCTATTAGGCATAGCGTAATTATATGTAGCCTATAACCTTCTTCAATAAATGAGTCATCTAACATTGAAAGAATTTTTAAAATAGGACTAACGGTTCCTGAGATTAGCGCGTTCAACCTACTAAACAAACAAACCTTCCAACTTCATATTATTAGTATATCGTCATTTAAATTACAATAACTTTTGATAGAGTAGAACGATTTTAATGAAACAAACCATTACGCTTTGATTTTATTGCTGAGGTTTTATTGTACTTAGTACTTTAGTAGTAATGCGTGATCGTACAAACAGACAGACATCCATTTCTAAAAATGATTGAAATGTATTATTCTATTACTTATTTCTAGACACCCGTAACATTTTTTTTTTCACGAAAAACGAAACAGTACAGACTGATTTACATTCTTATTATATGTATAGATATAGATTTAGTTCCATTAGGCTGGAGTGCAAAGTTGCACAGCACTGCGTCCTGCACCCCTGCCATGGACCAATCAAATCAATCGGTAATCAGTATTAAACAAACCGAGTTGTCACTTAGCTGCTGTCCGTATATAAAAAATTCATAAGCCGGTGGAGCACGTTGAGTAGATTCAGCTTCATCACCTTCACCGCTGTTATCTCCATCTGTTAAAAGTGAATATTTAATAAAAGGCGCTTCCGTTCTGTTACCTTAAATTTTTTAAAGTATTCAACGCATTTTAATACAATTTTCAGCAATAGATACGAGTGATTCTAAAGGAAAGTTTATATTTATAATACATACATATTATAGCAGAGTATTGCCGAAAAATTCAAAAATTTGTGATGTGATTTCGTAAAAAACTTGTTATTGCACGCTTACACGCTGGCTAAATCTTTCGAGATAGTAAAAATGTCCCCGGTGGTATATATTTAAGCGATTTCCGTGAACGAATGAACTTGAAATTTGGCATAGTTAAAGTTTATATGGCGGAGAAGTGCAGAAAGCTATTAATTTCATATTCAATGCATGACAAGTACATTAAATTTATTATAATATGCATTACTCAAAATACTGCTTAAATTTTACACAACATATACAAACATGTAAATAAAGACATTTTGACAGCCGTCAATAGCGAACTTCAAAAAGGTTGTGAAGGAGGTTGCTATGTATGACTGTATGTATTTTTTACTCTTACTTTCCAAAATTACAGGTTAATTTTACAATAATATTAAATTTTAAAATTAATGACGTTGCATATCTTATATGCCCTTTGAAATCAATTGGTGAAATTGTAAGCCAAATTTTATAATTATATGATATGTAAATTCATAAAATATACATAAGTAATGAATTTATAAATTGATTTATCTTTGGTACATTTATAGAATATCTGAAATAATTATTATTCTCTTTGGTTTTATTAGATGTCAAAATTTTTAGGTGACAGGAGTACTTTTACTTCATGTTGTCATAAAAGTAAAACAATATTACCAAAGTCAAAGTCAACACTATAATATGATATGATAATATAATATAATATGAGCCAAATAATACTTTGTATAATCAAAATATGGATTTTGTTCATAAAAGTAGTTCATGACATAAACCTCCGCTACAATGATGTAGTTCAACCTGATGTAGCAACAAAAATGAATTAATTTTCAAAAGCTAATGGTAGTATTAAAAACATCTTTGTCTTGTATTCACCATTTGATTGAATTGTGCATCCATTATTTTTCCAAATGATGATACTAGGCATATGACTATTTTTCATAATGAACAGACCAAATTTAATTCAATATCACCCAGAAATACTACCCAGTTATGGTATCGTGTAAAATTAATTGAAAATTGTGTCATGGGTTGCGATATTTTTTTTTATTTTCGTAAAGTTATGTATACTTAGAATTTGAGAGCTTTACCACCTACTTTTTATTTCAAATTTATAATTAATTATAGTTTTCATTTACACAGATTTTTTTATGCTTATATAATTAAAGATCATTTAATTAATTTTTTTTTTAATTAATTAATTAATTTTGAGGTGTAAGGGGTGTTGAGTAACATCTTAAGACTTGAGACACCCAAGCCAACCTCACCTGCACGTGGTGCACCCTGCCGATCAACGAACGAGGCAATGGCGATAGCGGCGTGGTAGGGTTTTACAGCTCGACTGAGTCGCAACCACCATGTACATGGCGAAAAAGCCCGTCATAGTGACTCGCTTTTGCACGTTGCGTTTCAGGATCAGCCTGTGCATATCCAGTACCGGGTGACTTTCGTCATTATGGCCGGCATGACAGCGGCGACCGACAATGGATAATCTGTCTCTCGGTGGTCGCCACTGTTTTTGGATTGTACTATGCTTACTATCAGGCATAGCGCAGTCACTTTGTCGTGCTTCAATAAAAAAAAAAGAAAAAAGATCATGCGGGATGTAAGGTTGACATTTGCGAGCTGGAACGTGGGAACAATGACTGGAAAAGGAAGAGAATTAGCGGATGTCTTGCGAAGAAGACGCATAAATGTGGCTTGTTTGCAAGAGACGAAGTGGAAAGGGGCGAAAGCGAGGGATATTGGTATAGGATATAAATTCTACTACTGTGGGAGTAATGGTAAGAGAAATGGAGTAGGAATTGTATTAGACAATGAGCTTAAGAAATGTGTGACGGATGTGAAAAGAGTAAATGATAGATTAATATTAGTTAAATTATTGATAGAACAGATGACGGTAAATATAATAAGTGTGTATGCACCGCAAGTATCTCACAGAATGAGGATATCTATATCGGAGGTGATTTTAATGGGTATGTGGGAAGAGACAGTGTTAATGGGCATGTGGGAAGAGGTACAGTGGAGGTTATGAGAGAGTGCATGGAAGCTGGGGTTTTGGGAATAGAAAGAAAGAAGGTGAAAATCTCATTCAAGTCCGATTCGAGTCCCCCACCCAGAATTAAATGGTATGTAATAGAGACAGATGAGTATGCGAATAAATTTAGGACAAAAATTGTTAATAAAATGAGTATTGGAATGAAATGACAACATGTATAAGGATCGTAGCAAGGGATGTGTTTGGTGAAATGAAAGGAAGAGGAAAGATAAATATGGATACTTGGTGGTGGAACGAAGTACAAAGCTTTGAAAGAAAAGAAAACCGCTTTCAATGAATGGAAACGTATTAAAAATCAATATAGTACGATTAAAGAAAATAAAAGAATAATGTATGTAGAATTGAAACTAGAGGACTCACGAACACAAAAATATTTGTATCGTTTAGCAAAAGAAAGAGAAAATAATACAAGAGATATTACACAAGTTAAATGTATAAAAGATAGTGGGAAAAAGTTTTGATGAATGATGAGGACATAAAGAGTCGCTGGAAGAAGTATTTTGAAAGACTAATGAAAGAAGAAAATGATACGGGAGTTAGAGACCGTACCATAAAATTTAGGTGTTGTACAAGATACAACTGAGAATGAAGTAAGAAGAACTATGAATGGTATGAAAAACGAAAAAGCCGTTGGGCCAGATGACATACTTATTGAAGTATGGAAGTTTTTAAAAGTAGATGGATGGATGTGGCTGACCTTATTTTTTAATAAGATGTTACTAGAGGAAGCGATCCCACATGAATGGTGCAAAAGTGTAATAGTACCTATTTTTAAGAATAAGGGTGATGTGCAGGACTGTAACAATTATCTAGGAATAAAGCTCATGTCACACAGTATGAAGGTTTGGGAAAGAGTAATAGCGAGACGAATAAGAGATGAGACTGAAGTCTCAAAATCAATTTCGGTTTATGCCTGGACGTGCGACAACAGATGCCATTTTCGCACTTCGGCAACTGTGCGAAAAATACAAGTACGAGTTTACATATGGTATTTGTTGATCTGGAGAAGGCATATGATCGAGTACCCCGTGATGTTCTGTGGTGGGCTCTTAGAAAGAAAAGAGTGCCTGGGAAGTATGTACAACTTATTCGTTGTATGTACAGTCAAGCCAAAACACATGTTAGGTCAGCGGCTGGAGTTAGCGATAATTTCAATGTGGTTGTAGGTTTGTACCAGGGTGCAGCTGTAAGACCTTATTTATTCCTTCTTGTTGTGGATGCGTTAACATCAGACATAGAGGAAGAGACACCTTGGTGTATGCTGTTTGCTAATGATATTGTTCTTATCGGAGAAGATGCTGCAGAGGTCCAGAGCAGGCTGGAAAAATGGCGAGAAAGACTGGAGCATGTTAGTTTGAAAATTAGAACAAAAACTGAACGTTTGTTTTGCGATTTCGGTGGTCCATCTAGTTTTTCTCCTATAGCCCTAAATGGTGTATCCTTACCAGCCTGCTCCAATTTTCAGTATCTCGGTTCATTGATACAAAACGACGGTGGCATTGATAAGGACGTGAGGAATAGGATAAATGTAAGATGGATGAAATGGTGAAATGTGTCTGGGGTAGCTTGTGATCCACGAATGCCTTTAAAACTTAAGTGGAAGGTTTATAAAACTATGATAAGACCAGTCACGCTGTATGCATCTGAGTGCTGGGCTATGAAAGAGAGGGATGAGAGAAAATTACATGCGGCAGAGATGCGAATGTTAAGGTGGATGTGTGTTATAACTAGAATGGATAAGATTAAGAATGAGTATATTAGAGGTAGTTTGAAAATAGCACCAGTGACAGAGAAGTTGAAGAGTAATCGGTATGGGCATATCATGAAGAAAGATGAAAACTGTGTGACCAGGAAAGTGTTGAGTATGATAGTGGACGGATATACGAGCAGAGGAAGACCGAAAAAGGTATGGATGGACTTTGTAAAAAATGATATGTCCGTAAAAGGTGTGAATACTGAGATGACATCTTACAGGAGAGAATGGAAAAAGAAAACATGTTGTGCCGACCCTACTTAAGTGGGATAAGGGTAATGATAATGATGATGATGAATTAAAGATCATGGCAAATGGCAAATAATTGAGTAGCCATGATGAAAAATGAATGTCAGGGAGCCCCACTTCCGTTGACACCAATCCAGCAGCACCATGCGAACGGTGTCGATAGTCCTTCTACAGTATTCTGCATCTGCCAGATTCTGCCTACAACTCTTCATTTGCCCTCTCTCTCCGTACTTCTCTTTTTTTCTGTTTCCTCGTGAGCTCTTGGCTCGCCGTTCTGTTTCTTGACCGCCGTATACGGCGGCAAGTACCTCCTCCTGTAGCTCCCAAGGAAGGGAACCCCGGTGAGTATCATGGTCGCCGCCGCGGACAATGTCCGGTAGCCCCGTATAACCCTCAGCGTCACGGTGTGCTACGCACTTCGCAACGCATAAACATTGGTGGCGCTAAGGGTGTCCGCCCACAACGGTGCTTTGTAGGGGGCCATGGACTTCACAACCTCCATGTAGAGGCGTTAGCATAAGGCACTCAGCTTTCCCCCTCTTGTTTGGGAGGAGTCGTCTGAGTGCGGCCGCCACCCCGACTATGCGCGGGCCGAGCCCCTTAAAGTGGGACTCTAACTGCCAGCGTCCATGCAGGGTGAGGCCCAGATACTTCATCTGGTTCCCCACCCTGAACTGGACGTCGTCCACATAGATGTAGGACCCCGGAGGTGGCCCTCGTCGAGGACTATGAAACATTAAAGCCTCGGTCTTATTTAGGGTTACCTCGAGGCCCAGCCTTCGTATGCACCCAACCACGAGGATAATGGCTTCCGTGGCCAGGTGCATCAACTCATTTATTTCCCCCCATCCCGGGCTACGATTAAGGTGTTATCGACATAGCAAATGAGGCACGCTCCAGAATGGAGCGCGCTGTGAACCACACAATCGTAGCCTATGTTCCACAGGAGTGGGTCTAATGTCGACCTCTTTGGAACTCCTCTCTCGGTCACGCTGGATCATCCACCCGTTGCCGTCCACGTGGGTGACATCCCTATATTCTAGGTACGCCCCCAAGAGCCGCCAAGAGTACGGGGGCAATACCGGAGTACCTACTGAATGACTACCCGTGCGGTAGGCTGTTAAAGGTATTAGCATCGCCAGAAACATCGACAAAACCTTCTCTCCCTGGGAGGTCGCTTCCAAGGACAGCGACTTAAGGAGCGGCAGGGCGTCCAGCGTGGAACATCCCTTCTAGAAGCCAAATTGCACGTCCGACAGGTTCAGCTCTACCTCCTCAAAATGCTGGAAGACCTGGGCGGACACGATACTCTCGAGCGCTTCCTCTGCGTAGTCCAGTAACACAAGGAGCTGGTACGTGGGCGCGCAGTCCGGAGAGCGGCCTTCCTTCGTCACTGAGCAAAGCCCCCTCCCAGTCTTTTAGAGCTTCGGGAACTATCCGACCACAAGACAGCGGTCAAATAGATCCTGAAGCCACCCTCCGAGACCGCCCAACGCTATAGCCAGCACCCGGCCCAGGACCCCATTAGGGCTGCGTGCTCTCTATTTCTTGCGAAGGTGCTCCACAGCCCTCCCCTGGTCTTCTTATGTTACTGGGGGAAGGCCATAATCTACCTCCTCAAATGCCACCATAGGCGGAGGCATGGAAGGAGATGGCAGCACCGGAGGGTCGGGAAATAATTCTTCCAAGACCCTCGCCACCACCTCGGGTTGAGGGTCTCCGTCACCGAGGGTGCCCGGCCACTGAATTTCTTCCGGGCCACCCGATATGGGTGCCTCCACGGACGCCTCTCAAGCTAACGAAGCCTTCTCCCATACCTCTTCTTTCGCCCAGCTTTCATGGCGACCCGCAATGCTTTACTGCAGGTGCTTTAGTCGCCATACAGCCGGGCCTATTCGTCGAGGTCTCGATTAGTCCTTCTCCAGCGGCTGCGCCCGTACAGCCTTTTTTTATAATAACGTGGGGAAATCCCTTATTGATACGCAGAAGGAGGCCGTCGCATTTCATACTTCCTCGCAGCCGAGTATTGCAGAAAGCACGGATTGGCAGAAAGAGATCTTCTCCTATTGCCGCAGCCAGAGCGCGGCGCTGCACGTCCCTTACAGCAAATTCGGAAAGAGTATGCTGCGCGGTATGCATCTCGACGCCGCAATCTTGGCATGTGGCGGTGGGCTTCCTGCACAATGTCCGGTGCAGGTACCACCCGAAGCAACCATGCCCGGTTAGCACCTACACCAGACGATACGTCAAGGAGCTCTAAGTTCTCAAAATCCATTCTGACAAGACCGGGCGGACGGTGTCAATAGTGTATTTAAAGTACTACGCGACCGCCAGGTTTGAAGGCGATCGCAGGCGAGTCAGTCGCTGCGAAATATAAAGTATGCCAAAAGCTGGGTCAGCTTCAAGGCCCCATGATTCTTCTACTGAAGAGGTCCGCTAGAACCCTTCAAGACGTGCTGATGATTGCCTTGTTATACACCGTCAACGATGAGACGCTGTGTCTCCGAAGATTGGTGAGATACTCGGGAAATTACAGACCTTAAGGTTGAGGTACAGCGGCTAAAGGAGTAGGTAGACGTTGCCGTCTTGCCACCGAAGCTGCCAACCATGGAGCTCATCACTGGCGAAATTGTTGAGATTCCACCGGAGGACCAACTGAAGCCCCTCTCGTCGGGAAGAGGTCGGTTTGTTAGGCGCCATCCAGCGAATGGAGTGTTCCTTCCAGTGCTCTGTGGGAAAGATCAGCGCCCTCCTGGTGGTGCTCGAAGACCGGCTGCTCCCAGTAGAGGCTGTGCGTCCTCCTTTGGCAGGAGATGGTATCACGACTGCGGTTGCACCTTGGCCCGTTCCAGCCGTCGAAACCTAAGCCGGTTTACCGGAGCCTATGCCGGAGTCAGTCCTGGGAATAGACTAGGTCCCACTCCCTGCTACTGACAGTCCCTGTCACTGCAGACCACAGCGGAGACCCAGGGAATTCAATTCAAGGACGTTTTCCTCAAGACAAAGCAGGAGATCGACTTGCACAGTCTGGGGATAGAGGGCCTCTCTGTCAGGAGTACGATGACCGGAGTGCGAGTTCTCCCGGTCTCCGGCCCTCAACGTGCGGAGGGCGCTGTCCTTCGGGCATAGACTTCGAGAGGTGCTGTCCGAAACTGTGAGCGTCAGCACGTCGGTGAAAAGGGCGGATGTCCGCATCGTCGGCCTCGACGGAATCGTCTCGGTCGAAGAGGTTGTCGCAGCTGTAGCGCAGAAATCGGGATGTGAGCGGGCCCTTATAAAAGCTGACGGGATATGCACGTTCGGTCATGGGATGGGCAGCGTGCACATCTTGCTGCCTATTTCCTCGTCGAAGTCGCTGGTGAAAGGAGGTCGCTTGCGTTTTGTGAGGTGGCATGAAATGCCGAGCACTTCATGAGTGGCGCGAGCTGCAGGCCGCCTCTTGCGAGGGGTCGCTTGCTTTCTCTGGCAACACGACCTTCTTAGTGATCAACGTAGACGTTGGGTGGCCGTGCGGAGGTCGCCTCCTAGGTTCATCCTTAAGCCGAACCAAGCTAAGGATAGCCGGAGGCCTCGTCTCTCCTTTGCATTGGTTCAGCCGTCTGGGAGGCAGTCTACACGTGCATGTCTCTCTTTAGCAGGAGGCGACATGCGGAATGCTCCGTCACCCCTTGTCCCCCATCATTGCGGTAGTGGGCATCCATGGGGTATCATGGCGGTAATGGGCACCCATGGGGTTTTAGTTCGTGCAAATCGTACATCACCTACTCTACCCTGGGAGGGTGGTGTAATCATAAAGTATTTCCCCATGTTAAAAAAAGGTCCTACTCAATTTCGTCATGCCAGTCCTTGTTCCTCAACGCTTCGATCTCCCTTTATAATTATATACGGCGGCAAGAGCTTCCACCTTTCACTCCCAGGGAAGGGAGCCGGCGTGTAAGATGGCCGCCCCCGAGGATATGAAAATTCGTGGCGCAGAGTGCACTTACCCACAACGATGTCCCATAGGCGACTATCGCCCCCACGACTTCCACATACAGATGTCGGCAGGCAGTTCCAGGCCCTCTCGTATTTGGTAGGAGACGGCCGAGCGCAGGCGCAGCGCCCACTAATCGCGGTCTGAGCCACTCAAAGTGGAGCTCGAACTACCACCGTTCGTCCAGAGTGAGGTCCAGATATTTCATCCGGTCCACACCCTGACCCGGACGCCTTCCACTACTAAGTACGCTTCTGGAGGTGGCCCCCACGGAGGCCTGTGGAACAGCAGGGCTTCGGTTTATTAGAGGGCCACCCTAGGCGCTCCATCTCCTGCCAACTTTCCCCCCGGGTTACGACTAGGGTATCGTCGGCGTAACACATTATGTGCGCTCCGAATGGGAATACATACCGCGGAGCACCCAGCCGTAGCCCTTGTTCTACAGAATTGGGCTCAAGGCCGACCCTTGTGGAACTCTCCGTCACGTGACTCGCCAGACCATACGACCGTCGCCATCTATATAGGCGTCCTCCCTGTAGGTTTCTCGAGATACCGGAGTGCCTCCCGTATCACACTATGCAGCAAACTGTTGAAGGCATTGGCGATGTCCAAAGACACCACCAGAAGTCTCTCTCCTTGGGAGGTCACCTCCACAGACAGCGACTTAAGGAAGGTCAGGGCGTCCACTATGGAACACCCTACCTGAAAGCCAATCTGCGCGTACCCCACGTTCGGCCCGACTTCCTCCAGTTTCTAGACAACCCGGAAAGCAACAAATCTCTCCAGAATTTACCCGGAGTCGTCCAACAGCACCTAGGACCGATACGTGAAGGCGCAATTTAGGGTATAGCTCACTTTTTCCAGCAGGTATAGCTGCTCCTGATTTCAGGGTTTCGGGAACCACCCAACCTCCAGACAATGGTTGAGCAGTCCTCGAAACCACCCCCCTATGTGGTCCAACGAACCCACGCGCACCCGACCCGTAATCCCATCCGGACCGGGAACTCTCCTTCGATTGCGGAGGCGCTCCAGCGCCCTCCCAATCTTCTCCTCCTTTATAGGGAGAGGAGGGCCATCAAGCACCTTCGTAAGTTCTACCCAAAGAGGCGGAGGCATGGGAGGAGGTGGCAGCACTGGACGGTTAAGGTACAACTTCCTTACGACCCTCGCTATCACCTCCAGCCGAAGGGTCTGCGTTACTGGGGGCGCCCGGGACAGTAACTTCTTCCTCACCATCCGATACGGACGCCCCTATGGATCCCCCTCTAGCATCTAGAGCAATTCCTTCCATGCCTCCTCTTTTTCCCAGCTGATGGCAGCCTGCAAGATCTTCTTGCGCTCCCTGTAGCTGCTATACAGCCGGGCTTCCTCCTCAGAGTCCCGGTGACGCCTCCAACAGCTTTGTCTGAACAGCCACCGGGCCACGGAGCAGGCTGCACGGATATCGACAATCTCCCAGCCGAGCCAACCTAAGCTAAGCTACGTAGTTATACGTATGTGAGTTATTGAAACATGTATGTGTACAAAGCATATGTAGTGGCGATTTCTAAAATAATAAATATTTCGACCGCTATGACGACGATACTATGGCCTGGTGAGGCAGGCAGCAAACTACCGTTAGCAACGAGTCTTACACCGCTGGATCCTCTCTCACCAATAACAGGGTAAAGAACAAACTCACTAACCTGATGGTGGTCTAAGGTCCAGACCGTGAAGGTCGAGCACGTATCCGTCGTAGCGCCATCCACGAGACGCATGAATGTATCAGCCGTCTAATGTCTGATTGTTTAACACGTCACTTTACACTCAGTATTTCATAAATAAGCTTTCAAAAAATGAGCCGCGTATGTACATGCATAATGTACAGTTATTTGTATAACAGTTTTGGAACATATGTTGTATAAAAGAAACAATCAACACAGCGACGAGCGAACTTTAATGTGACGTAGTACCGATGTCGCGCAAACATTAACTAACTGCCACGTAATAATTTCGTTATGTTGGCAACAGTATAGCGCTTACTTTTTAAGCGCTCTGATTGGAAGGTGGAAGCCCATTACCAATGATTGGTGTTTAAGAATACATTGATGAATCGGTCCAAACAGTATACATACCTCAACAACTCTCATATATATTTTGTGTCGGATAAATTTCTCTTAAATACATAATTTTGGATAGGGAAAAATAAAGGTATAACTCTATCATTTATTATTTCTGAAAAAGAAAAAAACAAAAACAGTGTAGGCGTGCACGTATCTAGAGGTGATATGTGTAATGTTGTTCCAGTGATGTAAGGTTTTGTTCCACTGTATCGCGCGAGCAGCGTACTCAATGGCTCCACGCCGAGGGATCGGACCTAAGTTTGAGTCGCTGCCGATGGGGGCCTAATCCGTTTAGTCACAGTAAAAGTAGGGGACAACAATGCATTTATAGAAAGAGAAGAGGGTGAAAGTGAGGAAAGGTGTAATGTTCTGCTGGTGCTCTCATTGACCGAACAAAACACAACAAAGCAAGCAATGTTACTTCACGTCAGTTTTTTGTGAAGGTGGTACTACGTGATTGCTCTATACGAATTATATATACATTTATTTATTTAAATTACATAGAAGAGTTTTAGTACGAAGGTGATTACCTGAAGTGGCTGGTGAAAGGACGACGCGTTTACCAACAATTATGTCGGCAAGGCCACCGCCGCCCAGTGCCATCCATCCACCGGTGTCTTCGTCGTGGTACATGACCTGAGCTCGCAGCCGTACTATATATCCACTGTGGAAGTTGAGATTATTTTAAAATTCAATTGACGCTAAAGGACGCATGTCAAGCTTAAAAAACTCCAGTTCATGACTACTATCACAACATAAAGGGACCACGAGTTCTTTCCAATCCGCCTATCGAAAATCACACAGGACGCTACAAGAAAATCAGTTGAGATTAATTATAACAATTTTTTGTTATGATTTCCAAAAGTATTATTAATAACTGACTTTTACCAGCGACTTCGTCCGCGTTGAATAGTTACTTTGGGCTTTCAAAAAGAGAAAAAAAAACATTAATCATTAATACTCCGCTCCTACTGGCCTTAGCAATAGTATAGCTTATGATATAATGAGCTATTTAATACTGAAAGAATTTTTCAAATCGGACCAGTAGTTCCTGAGATTAGCATGTTCAACCAAAGAAACAAATTGTCCAGCTTTATATGTTAGTATAGATTCTTATAGTCTATGAATTTCAGATTGACAACTACTTCCAATACACAAAACTTCACTAAGATCGATTGCAGTTAGACAAATTTTAAACATTTCTATACTTTCATCTGCTTATTCAAAACTCATATGAGACTTACATTTTTATTGGTTACATTTTTTACAAAATATAAAAGCATATTATTTATTTATTGATTTATATATATACAAATTATACATAATATACAATTTTTATAAATGCGAAATATTAAAATAGTACTTATTATTATTATTATAATTACATAAGCGGCAGTGACTGCTGTAGTTAATAACTATGTTGCAGCCACTAACACTCACCGCTGGACAACACTAAGCTTTTTAATTGAAATAGTTAACAGATAAAAAATACCTGTGACCACTATATACAACAATAATACTTTAATAAAATAAAGTGCTGCTGAGCAAGCGAGAGCTAATGTTGTGTTGAATGAAATAGATGTATATAATTTAAGTGTGGTTTGATAATATTTTAGCAAGAAACGTTTGCAAGTAAGGTAATTATGTGAAAGATAGATTCGGCTTTTTCATACGTTAGGCCCAAGAGCCAATTTAAAATATTTTAAATATTAAATTTTAATAGTGTTTATACCGTAACATTCTCATACTTATGCTTTTTATGCTTTACGTGTATCAAATGTTATCAAAATTCCCTGAAACAAATAAATAAGATAAAAGGTTATATAAACAGAGAAACTGTAACTCGAGTACTTGATAACTGACCAACAAATAAATATTTTATTATTACTAACATGTTGTTTTGTTATGTTTAGTCTAACATTGCTGGATCATGTTTCATTTCTCAGCATTATTATGAGAAGAAGTATTAGGTTAATTGAATTTTTACTATAAACAATAAGTAGAAACAATTAATTTAACAAAAGGACTATAAACACGACTGATGTTATTACAAAAAAGTTAAATACATATTAAATACAGTTGACTCTCGTTAATTCAAGCCTGCGATAATTCGAACCTCTCTATAATTCAAAGTTATCACGAGTTCCCTACAAAATCTCTTTATCTTTCGAAAATAAATCAATATACATTGATGCACCTAGTAATTCGAACGAAAAAACCATTGTTAAGTATAAAAACTACGCGTTAATTCGAACTCATCGGCACCAAACACTCGACAGTTCAAAGTTGCAGAGAGAAAGAAACAGAAAAATAATAAGTATGTACCTCAGAGCAGCGAATCCTAAGGCAAGTATGTACATGTACGAAAGTGATGAAAAATCATTTCAGGCACTTTCTTTTAAAAATGTTATTGAGTAGTCTCAGCAGCAGAAATGTGCTTTAAAGCAAACCAGTATAACAGAGTTCTTTTGAAATATTAATTAATTCACATTATAAATATGTACACGAATGTACCTCTAAACTTTTGTTATTGTTAAAGAATAGTAGTTAATAAATAATAATTGATGGTCATTTAATAATTCGAAGTTTTATTTATTTCCAATTTTCAAAAAATGGTTTGACATTTGATATTTCGAACACTCGATAATTCGTAATATTTTAAGAGTCCCTCGAATTTCGAATTAACGAGAGTCGACTGTACATGCTTCAAAAAGGTTTCGTACTAAATGCACCGCGCTCGCCTGAGCCAAGTACGCAAGTCTAACACAACCTAACCGAAGCGAGACAAAAGATCAAAATGGCGAACATTCTGCGAGCGCGGTGCATTTAAAACGTAACCTTTTTAAAGTAAGTATTCAATAAGTATTTAACTTTTTTGTAATAACACCGAATATATCTATCTCTACCGGCCACAAAGTTCAATAACAGATTCTGAAGTCTATTACAATTCGTTTTGTTCAGTCTCTTTACAAGATCTTGTTACTCTTGTTACAGACACGATATATATCTGTAGTCCGGTGAAGCTGTTAAGACTTTGCTAGGTCAATAGCGTAGTCAGATCGAAAAAAAAAACGATATATCTATCTCTACCCGCACAGGAGTTCCAGAAGAAATTCTGAAGTTCCTCATAAGATCGATTTATTCAATCCTTACTAAGCCCTCGAGATTACAAACAAATGAATATAAACATTGGCAGTGTTATTTAAAAAACCGCTCCTATTGACTTGATCATATATAGCCTAACCTTCCTCGATAAATAAGCTATATAACACTGAAAGATTTTTTTCAAATCGGAAAAGTAGTTATTGAGATTACCTCCTATAACGTCACGAACTCACACATTCACAGTCACAAACTTTATCTCTTTATAGTATTAATATAGATTATGTACCTTTTTCAATTGATCAAGAAGTGTTTAGCGTTATATCCATCTATGTATTTCTATAAAAAGATCCAACTCAATATATTCTATTTGAAACATAAAATATTTATAATACTGATATGGTCAGTATAAGATGTTGTTAGGTGAGCTAATTACGTAATAACTTTAAATAAAAGGTGTCTTACATAGGGACTTAATAAAGTCACCGACCTGGTATAACATGGACCTCACAACTTTTTACGGTCGAAGAACTGAGTTGCGAGACTTTGTTTTTTTTTTTTGCAAGTTTTGTTTTTGATGGCATATGTTTAAGTGTATTTGTAGCTTCTTAAAAATAATTATCTGTCATATTATTTCGAATTCTTTTGAATATTCGTAAAGGATTTCCTTTTTCTATAAATACACTCAGGACCCACGGTCTATTTCCACGATAAATCTTTTATAAACGCCTTTGATCACAGTGAATTATGGAGCAGATATATAAGTACAGTGTGCTTACGTATGTTTCTCAATTTGTACAATATTATATTGTATTATTTGTATATAAGTACATTTTTCAAATTAAAATAAAGAATTGGAACACCTGTATATGACACTTTCATCACAAAAGATTATTTTTAATCACAATAAATATGATATTTTAGTTTCTAAATTAATTGAAACATATTATTCGTTCAGGTGTTATGGCTACTTCATCCGTTGGCCAACGGGCTAAATTTGTAACGGACTACGGAATGTATATAGATAACTGCTTGTAGTCCTGTATCAAAAGACACTAAATTCACGGAGGTCATTTTGCCTAAACGATTTCACGCTACAAGTCGAAGATATGGAAATTGAATTAACAATTAAAATTGATATAAAACTAAAATAAATTGACGTGCCCTAATATGTCTGCTAGAAGTGAAAGCTTTCACTATTTGTGTGATCATTGTTCCGACCCACTCGATAATCACTTTAATCCCTAATCTGAGAAATGGCGCTAGTGCACTCGAACGAAACACAACAATGCAATGCTACAGTTACTTCACGTCGGTGTTACTGTGGTTACGGTGGGTGGTAGTAACGAGGACGAGCCGACCCATTCATGCTGCCAACCAGTTACAGCTTCAGCTTGGCTCTACTAACTACAATCTGTTAAAACAGCAGTGCATAGACACCATTCCGTGGTTTGATATGCGTGTGGTTCTTCAGAATAACGAAGAATAAAGGCACCGACGCTGTGTTGTGCGAGTGTTGACTCGAAACTAATCACATTAAGATTATAAGTATATTAAATACTATTATTTATTATTAAATATTATTATTCACTTATTAAATTGCTTTGTAATTGTATTGGTTATTGTAGGTGGTAGAGCCAAGCTGAAGCTATTACTGGTTTCAGCATGAATGGGTCGGTTCGCCAGGGGTAGTACCACCCGACTCACAGTAACACCGACGTAAAGTAAATGCTTACATTGTTGTTTTCGTTCGGTCAATAAGAGCGCCGGGGATCGACCTACCCTCCCCTTACCCTTCCTTCTTCCCTTCCTCCTCCTACTTCCCCCCCCCCTCCCCCCAACAAAGGCTGGCAACGCACTTGCGACTCACCATCAGGTGACCCATCTGTTAATTTGCCTCCTTTGATATAAAAAAAACTGTGGCATATCAATCCGATGTCTGCAGGTTCGAACCTTGGCACCAACGAATTTTACAGAATTCTCGTACTAGTTTAAATTGATAACACTGTCAGCTTATAGAGAAGGAAACATCGTGAGGAAACCTAAATTTAAGAAATGTTCTTGTAATACTACTGTATTTGGAAAAAAGTAGAGCTGTGGCTTTCTCAGAGTTCGTAATCTCCAATATGTCGTAGGCTGGCGTGGTGATTATATCCATACTTTCTTTCAGAAATAGACTTATGACCCTTCAGTGAGTCTCTTACAAGCTCATGTTTATGATATTTAAAAGACACGCGATTGGCCTCAATCTCACTTGATGGTAAGTGAAAATGACGCAAACAATTGATCGCACACACCCTGCTAGAGGCCTTTTGAACACTCCCAAATTATTGAATGAATTCCACTCCTTAGTCGTACGTTTTTTTTTTATATCAAAGGAGGCAAACGAACTGGTGGGTCACGTGATGTTAAGTGATCACCACCGTCCATAGACACTAGCGACATCAGGGACGTAACAAGTGCGTTGCCAGCCTGAATATGGGAGAAGGGGGACGGGAAGGAAAGGGAAAGAAGGAAAGAGGAAGAGAGGTGGGTTTCCGGCTCTCTCACTGACCGAACAAAACACAACAATGTTATGTCACGTTGGCTTTCTGTGAGAGGGGTGGTACTACCCCGGAGGAGCCGACCCATTCATGCTGAAACCAAAAATAGCTTCAGCGGGGCTCTACCGCCTACACGTATTTCATAATCTGTCAGAGTGTCCCCTAGTCCCAAAATGTCTGTGCATTCCTGTTTGAAACGTATCTCTGTGAGGCTTCACCGATAATTGTAATATAGTATAAATTTATTTGTGCATCTCTAATACTTATTACTTTATTCAAACAAAAGATGAATAGTTCAAGCATTGCTTGAAATATTCTTATTTTATATTTCTCGGGAAACTTATCAATTTGTTAACGTACGGTTTCTAAGTTATTGCGACATTGAAGTTCAATCGAACGTATAAGAAGTGCAGGGAATATTTTCAAGATCACAGTTATATTAAATTATTCACATATTTGCCATGAAAGTTAACAATTGATATTTCATTTTATTGACTGGGGATAACTATTCGTGTTGATACGCAATATAAGTCCTACCGTATTAGGTTCAATTCCGGTACATTTGATTATGGATATATTTGTCACTTTTTACTGGCCCCAGATCTAAATTATCATACAAAGGCAAAGCAATCATTCAATCAATCAAGACAATTTACGGAAATGTTAAATGCAAATATTTGAAAACAAATAAGTCGTGTCATTAAAGAGCTTACAATCGACATTGCACATTTGATTTTGTAACGAATAATAACTTCATTTTTACTCTTTTTTTTTCAAAGTGACAACGCTGTTAGCCTGACGATTCTTTACAGTTTAACCGGACTAAGACAAGAGCTTAAGGCACTTTTTTTTGGCAACAAGATTTAAGGCAATAGAGTGGCCGAACCTCGTCTTGGCCTATTGTCCCGAATGCAACACCGTGAATTTGTCTAAGCTAAACCAAGCTATATATTCCTACATATAAGAATTTGTGAGACACACATGTATACCGGCATGTATGACTCACTAATTAAAACGTGTATTTTGTGTTTGACAACTAGGCTAATGTGAACTAACCCAGTTCAAAAATAAGGGGGAAAAACACTTCCACCATATGTGTATGTGTGCACCTATATGTGGTAATTTGTGTCCTGTGTGTTAAGCAGTGATTGAACATTTTCAGTGTCACTGTATTGCGATAGCACCGGGCTCAAGGGCCCCACTCCGGAGGGATTGAAAGTTTTTGAACGCGTGCATAGTAAATGAATAGCGTGTCTGTTCTTGGAAATTTCCTTCACACTTAGAAATTTTAAATGCCCGTGTCATTCTTTTTCCTCTGGTTTAAAAAAATCTGTACTACCGCCCTACTAATTATGAAGGGTTATTTTTAGTGGTCGTTTTGATATTCATGAGTGTCTTCTTAGGGCATAAATTGAATAAAGTATTTTCTGTTTTGATGAACAAAATAGTGTAGAATTATTCTCCGAATCGTTCATGTTGTAATGATCATAAGGACCGTCTCAGACACAACATAATAATAATCTTAGTATTTAATCGACATATATTGAACTTGTTCTCAGAAGTGCTTGTTATGTTAGGAAGTTCACAAGCGCCTTCCCAGAATGGGATTTATGATATTTATTTGTTTGATTTTTGCGAGTTACAGATTAAGTCTATTTTCGGGTTAATTATAAGCAATTTAGAATGATCGAAAATATTTATATGAAAAACGCATACCACTCATGATAAAACATGAAAACTATATCATTACACTTTAATGCGGTTTTATCACCGCAATAAATAATTTTTCAGTTTTACCTTGAAGCAGAAATTACTTCGTTAAGTGACTGTACACATTTTCGAACATTAAAATCCGTATTTAGACTCGACAGTGAATCGACGATTTTTCTACTAGTTTCATAAAGGGATGCAGTTATGCAGTTAGTTATTATTATTTAATAGGATTTTTAACGGTCGATTCGAGACAGTTAAAGTCTGAAAAATAAAGTTACATGTCGTTCAATTCCGTGCGTGGACATAATGAGGCATTTGTCTGCAACGAGGAAACGAAATGCTGCCAGTTCGGTCGGGCAGCATCGGTTTTGAAATATTTAGTAGGCCTCTTCCTGAAAGTATTCCGCGTAATGAACAATTCCAGTGTCTCGTGAAATATAGTTGATTAGTGTGGGAATTTCTTAGGATTATGTGTCTCGAATTATACATTATTAGTTATTTACATAGTACGTGATCGTGTCGAATAATGACAGTGCTTAAACGATCAGAATGATAGTGCGTGTATAAAACAAAAGAATATAGATGTCTGCTGAATTAATATACTATTTACTAGTATATGGTTTGTGAAAAGGGTTCTTCACGTAGCGTACGAGAGGTTCGTTAAGAGTGTCAGGAAGATCCCTCAGTAAAATTCTAGTAAAAGTTTAATGAACTGTGTTATGTGTAAAAAAGAACAAAATAATTAAAATGCTGACGGTTTGGTTGGTCAACATCGATTGTGAAATCCGTGATAGGGTTCTTCTTGAAAGTATTCCGCGAATTAATGATCGATTTAGTATCGGTATAGAAAGTATGTTGCGAATAATATTCAGGGAATTGAATTTTAAATTACTTGTTTCATGATCACATGAAGTTGAAGTAGGTATTGTTGTGTTGAGCATTATAGTCAGTAATTTGTGAAAATTACGAGACTGTAAGTTATTTGTATTATACTATTTTATAATCGTATATCTTAATTTCTAGTTATAGAATTCTAACAATAATCTGTTACCGAGTAAACTAAAAAAATCAATCAAAGACACAAACTACTATACACTAGCCAAAAGTTTTTAGTTCTGATTCTATCAGAATGGAAGACTATTTGGTTCTAGTAAATGTAGGTGTATGTAGGTGGTAGAGCCCCGCTGAAGCTATTTTTGGTTTCAGCATGAATGGGTCGGCTCCTCCGGGATAGCACCACCCCTCTCACAGATAACCGACGTGAAATAACAGTGCTTGCATTGTTGTGTTTCGTTCGGTCAGCGAGAGAGCCGGAGGCCCACGTCCCTTCCTCTTTCCGTCTTTCCCTTTCCTTCCCCTCCCCCTTCTCCCATATTCAGGCTGGCAACGCACTTGCGACGTCCCTGATGTCGCTAGTGTCTATGGACGGTGGTCATCACTTAACATCACGTGACCCACCAGTTCGTTTGCCTCCTTTGATATAATAAAAAAAAAATCTGTGACAGCATTATTGATTCTTTATCAACTAATTCCTGAAACTGACGCGAGTAAAGTTTATAAACTTTTACGCATTAGAGCTTTAGTTCATAGAATTCCCGTAGCTGTTGACATGAGCTGTACCTAAAGCATATATACTCGACATCCTCTTGTATATGTATAATTGAAAAGAATGTGAACTAGATTTTGACCAACTCACACTGCATTGATTTACAGTTATTTCAACAAACATCAACTGTTACATCAAATATTTAAATGATCAAATATTTATTAAGTTAATAAAGTAATAATAAAGTGAGAAATCTATAAACTCAGTTAAGTGCATTAAGTGCATTTGACTTCACTAATATGTGTTAGTATTTAAATATCTCAATCATGTACCTAACAGTAGTAGGATTTCACTAAATATGTTGTATTATATTATATAAAGTTAGTTAAATAGTACCCGTACGAGCGAGCCTAGCTCGGTTCTTTAAAAAACATTTTTAAATTTAAAAAAAACTGTTAGGTTTTTTGTTAAAAAAAATATCTCTTTTGCCGTCACTCGGATTCGAACTGAGTTTAGACGGGTTTTCGAAGCAGCCGATTTCCATCTGAGCTATTTTTGTTTTAAAAGCGGCGGTGAAATTGACCTATATATTGTAGCTATATTTTTTCATTACCTGAAAAACATATAAAAAAGTTTTCTATGAATGAAATCTAGTTAGATCTATTTATCGTCCCCGAAACTACCTGCATACTAAGTTTCACGGAAACAGATGACGCCGTTTCCGAGATCCTGAATATATAACAATATAAAAATATACAAGAATTCCTCGTTTAAATGTATTAGATAGATATTGCAAGCATATCTAATGTTAGATAACTATTATATCAGTGAGGAATATAATCTGATATGTAGGTCAAGTTCGCATATAGTGAATACTAATTAATGGTATTATGTGCTACTCACTAATTTTAGTTATAGAATTCAAACAATACTCCCTAATAGTAGAACTTAAACAAAGACAAATTACTGTACACAGCTAAGGTATTGTAGTTCTAATACTATTAGAATGAGGTTACTTGTGAAGGAGGAATGTTGACGCTGGTAAATCTTCATTATAAATTCCTTATTAAATGATTCCCTCAACGTTTTTATTTTATAAAAAGTCCCAGTAGGCATTGACTTAAGATGCGCCTAAAACATATACGCCTTGGCGGTCTTTAATTATTTTTCTCTGTCAAGTAAACCATGTTTGCTGGATAGCGAAGAGGATACTGTATACCGGAATATATAATATATAATACATAATATATATATATAATATATAATACCTGAAGGAACGGGGTAGTTGTTAGCGATACGTTAGCCTTGACCCGAGGAATGGTTTGGTCTTGTCATCTCGCAGAAGGAGTCGGCGGAGAGGGTTCGCGAGGATGACCCTCTGAGTGGTCCTCTCCGCCAACAGAGGACTGGCGGGAGGAGGCAACGATATTTTTATTATATTATAGGAGACAAACGAACAGGTGGGTCACCTGATGTTAAGTGATCATCGTCATCCATAGACTCCAGCAACACCAGAGGTGTCACAAGTACGTTGCCAGCCTGTGTTGGTGAGGAAGGGGAAAAGAGGGAGAGGAAGGTGGATTTCCGGCGCTCTCATTAACCGAACGAATCGCAACAATGCAAGCACTGTTGAGATGGTGTTAATATCCCGGACGAGCCGACCCATTCATACTGAAACCAGTTATAGCATCAGCGTGGCTCTACCACATACGTATGCCCACGTCTTCCCGCCACCGTAGCCGGACCTGAGATGGTTGGTCGAAAGGAAAGTACGGTACGGTAAAGTAAGAAAGCACGAACTGGTAGCCGTCTTCATCTGACATGATCTATCTACCCTGTGCCCACTGCTTGCTGGTTGGTTGAAAAACCTTGACATAACATATGTCTACTTCCTCTTGTGTATATAATTCAAAAGAATGTGAACTGGATTATTGAAATTTAGATTACCTTCTTTAAGATTGTCGCAAACACACACTTACACTCTTTTACAGATATTTCAACTGAAATCAATAACTGTTACATCAAATATTTCAATTATTAAATATTTACTATATAAATTGAATTCTATAAACTTCAGTTAAGTATCTATATACGTTCCATTTCTCGAATATGTGTGGATATTTTGAAAATTTTCAGAATTTACTTGTAAAATAAGCCAAATATAAATTTCAATAGAACATGAATCTTATATTATGATGCCAATATCTAATTTATACAAACAAATGGTTTTATATTTCAAAAACTATAATTTAATTAGCGAAGTTTAAAACTAAGACAATAGATCTAGTCACAATGATGTTATCCGATATTTTGCTTGACAATCGGTCGGTTGGAGATTATGATGGTTTATTTGATAATTAACAGACGCTGCGTTACTGATACTCTGCCACAAGTGTTTTTTTTTATGTTATTGGAAGTAAACGAACAATAGGATCATCTGATGTTAAGTGATCACCGACGTCCATAGACACTAGCAACACCAGGGAGTCGCAAGTGAGTATTATGGGGAAGGGGCAAGGGGGAGGAAAGGAGGAAGGAGAGGTAGGCCTTCCATCATAGGTGCCTACATGTGTGTGTGCACGTATGTGGAGGTGATCTGTGTTGAGGTATGTTGTTAAGCTAGTGACTGAGATTTTTCAGTGTCACAAGAACGCGCTTGCAAAATTGTATTGGATTATACTTGGCGTTTACTTTTTTTGGTTTGTTACTTTGTGTATACATTATAGGTTTTAGTATTTGACCTTAAGAGAACCCATGTCACATATTTTTGGTATGGCATAGACATAGAACGCAACTATAAGTTGTTTGGCGACATAATTTCAACTCGAGGATGGTAGCTAGGCAGACGAGTTTACAAAAAACCCTACAACTAAACTAAAGCGAAACTGAACCGAAAGCTCCGAAAGATTCGTAAGGTTTTTTTTTTCAAACTGACTACGCTATTGACCTAGCAAGGTCTTAACAGCTTCACCGAACTACTAAGGCGAACGCTTAAGGCACTCGGCCGATTTTATTTGGGCAACTAGCTCAAGGGTGCACGGCATACCTCGGCTTGGCTGTTGTCTATTACATGTAAACTCGTGATCTATCTTAGCTAACCTAGCTAACTATTCATATATGTATGAGTTGTTGAGACGCATCGCCTCAACAACCCCTCCATATATTTTTTATCGGAAAATAGATTCGTAAAGACTCAAACCCATCTCAACGATAATTATAAGCAAAGCCTCTTTTACTAATTAGTAGTTAGTCTGTTATAAAATTTACTGTATATTAATAGATTACTGACGAGAGACCGAAGGGAGAGTACTGAGTACCTGTAAGTCAATAGGGATTATTTTTATTATGAATTCAGAATATACGAAATATTATTTCCAATTTAAGAAGTGTTTTCGAATATTTAGATCGTAGTTATTAAATAGACTAATTAAATATATTAAAATATTAATTGACTTTTCCATATTGCGACGAAATCATAGTATAAGAGTGAGATGTTTTCTAAAAACCTGTCGAGTTACTTTCCTTGATGATAACAATATTCTACTAATCTCTTACACGTGTCCCGGCAGCAACACGACCTCTTTGTAAGGTACGGACAATCTATGCATATAATAAAAATGAAGTGTCTTTATTTAATATTAAATTATTTTTTTTTACTGATTGGGTACGAAAGTATACAGGCTACTGATAACAAAAATGCAATTTTCAAAATTTTTGACGGTCTGTCTGTTAGTTTGTTTTGGGCAATCTCCGAAACGGCAGGACCGATTTTGACGGGAATTTTACTAACAGATAGCTGAAATTACAGCGGCTTACTTAGACTACTCTAAATTAAACTAGCTGTTAACCGCGGCTTCGCTCGCAGTACTATCTCCAAAACGGTTGGGCTGATCTTCACGAAACTTTTATTGGCAAATAGCTGACATCATAAAAAGTAATTCAAGAAATTTTAGTTTATACTAGCTATTAACTCTGGCTTCGTCCGCACTACTATCTCCAAAACGGTTACACCGATCTTCACATACCTTTCATTAGCAAATAGCTACTATTATAAAAAGTAATTCAAGCAATTTCAGTTTATACTAGCTGTTAACCGTGGCTTCGGCCACAATACTATCTCCAAAACGATTATATCGATTTTCACGAAACTTTCATTAGCAGATAACTTATATAAAGGTAATTCAAATAATTTTAGTATATACTAGCTGTTAACCGTGGCTTAGCCCACAGTACTCTGACCAAAACGGTTAGACAGATCTGCACGAGACGTTTAGTGACAGTCAGCTGACCTTATAAATATAATTTAAGCAATTATAGTTTATACTAGTTGTTAATCGTGGTTTCGCCTGCAGTGCTATCTACAAAACGGCTAGACCGATCTTCACAAAACTTTCACTGGCAGATAACTGACCTTATAAAAAGTAATTTACTTTATTAAACGTCTCTGTCGGCCCGTGTAATGTACAGTACGTTATAATTGAGCTTCTGCAACATACGTCTCTATGCGGAATTATCAGTCAGTTTTATTAGAAGTATAAAATCTAACAAGTAAGCTGAATTCTATTGTTGTATGTGTTTTTCTCTTTATCATGGAGCATTTTCTTTTCATTGATTTTCAAACTATCACGGTTCTAAAGAAAGTCGACTTCAATAATACCATGCCGACGAAGTTGAAAAATATGTGTACACGAAACTGTCACTTATGTGTTATTGCATTTATTTTATTGTATAAAAAATGACTCCTTATGTATTTTATCTACATAAAAGGTATTTATTTATAAACTTAACATTTTGAGACAAACTTTTCTGACATACAACTACATATTTTTTCTATGGAGCACAGCGCGATGGCTGACTAAAAGTAAGGCAAGTTATATTTGTTTTATTTACAAAATGTAACTAGAGGTGGCGTTTCTAAACAAAGAAGACAAGATTTTTTCTAAAACACATCTTAACTGGACCCGATAAGTGATGCTGCGAACGGGCTCTGGGTTTATTTTAAAAGATTTCTCCTATACCAACTGAATATATTTCCGTGAGTCCCTGGATAGTTTGGATTCACAATTGGAAACGGTAGTTGTCGCTGCAATCGGGTTTTACTTTTTTTAAGATTTTTCTTGTTTAAAAATACTATTGCAACCAGTAATAACCTATTTGGTGCAGACGAAGTCGCACGGGTCACCTGGTATTCTAGTCTTGCCATAAATACTGACACAAAGAAAAACAATATTTTTGTT
>JACEII010000131.1:197543-211202 GCA_014332785.1 Antheraea mylitta
CTAGTCTTGCCATAAATACTGACACAAAGAAAAACAATATTTTTGTTTGCAAATAACATTTATTACTTTTACAGTGTATTAGCTTAATATATAAATATAAAACAATTCAAAATAAAAGAACTCGCACGGGTCACCTGGTATACCTAGTCTTGCCATAAATACTGACACAAAGAAAAACATTTTTTTTTTTTTTTGAAATAACATTTATTACTTTTACAGTGTATCAGCTTAATATATGAATATAAAACAATTCAAAATAAAAAAGGCTTATTCGAAGTGATCTCCATTGGCTGCAATACAGTCCTTTAATCGTTGAGGCCAGTTATCAATAGAAGCACGCACTCTTTCCATGGGAAAATTCTTGACTACCAATCGTACAGATTGTTTTAGGGACTCCAAATTATCATGGCGTTTAGAGCAAGCCGTACTCTTTAAAACTGCGTAATCCAGCAAATTAAGATCGGAACTAGACGACGGTCAGTTTTCAGCTCTGATGAAGTCCGAAACGTTCATTTCTAACCAAGACTGCGTAGACCGAGCTTTATGACCTGGCGCCGAGTCTTGCTGGAAGGACCATTCTTAGTTATTGAACATGGTGTTGTGAAGGGGCTCCACTAACTTTTCAAGAATGGTATCTTGATACACTTGTGCCGATGTTTGGATACCTTTCTCACAAAAGTATGGCTCAGTCACTCCTTCATGGCTAAAACCCCACCCAACCATAACTGAAGTCGGTTATTGCTCACGTTGCACACAGTCGACTAATTAGAAAGCTTTATTAGAGCTTCAAGCATAAATACGGTCATTTTGTTTGATAAAATTTTGTTAAAGTTGGCTGGGTCAACCAATTTATATATATTAAAATCCAGCGTGAATGCGTATATATTCTTTTATTCCAAAATAGTTTGGATTAACTTGATGATTTTATTATGTACTTAAAAAAGACAAATCTACATTTTTTTAATATTCCGTCGGCTTTTTTTTAACTTTTTTTCTCACTTAAAAACACATCACCCTTAGCACAAACGCAAGTATAGCCACGGGGCACCGAACTATTCTATAAGGCGAGTAGTTGGAAAAATTGACCAAATATATTCATTATCAGATTATTCGCATAGATCGGAAACAAAATTTATTAATTCTTAAAATAAATGCGCAATTCTTTAAATAAATAAATTTTATGTCGCCGACCATTTTATCGGTTATTAAACGGCAAACAGATAACTGGATTGTCGACTACCTGTTGAATACACGACGCGACGGACCGATTTGTTCACAACAAATATTATTTTGAACACACTCTTACTCTTAAAGTTGCTTTTATTAGACCGATTTCAAGTTTATGAAACGCGCAATTTTTTATTTTAAATTTAACTGCATAAACTATGTTTCATCTTTGTCCATTTTTTTTTTGTCTAGAAATCATACTTTATTGGTAATTTTTCATTTTTAAGTTTACGACAGAATAATGCTATTGAAAATTACTTTCCGTGTAGAAAATATGTTAAATTATTTTCGAGTTAAATTCAGATACACAAAACAATTTAAATTTAAATTTGCGATATCCAGCTTTTATATCAAATAAAAACATTTAAATTAAAGAAACTATTACTTTTTTTAAAATAAAATGAATATATATTATGTGTGTAAAATACTTCAATTTGTGGGTGAATAATTAACTGAGCGGGTCTTATAAAAAAGCCGAAGAATCGAACCTACGTCAACTGACGCGTTGAGCCAACACGATACCACTGGGTCGTCATCACTTTGTCACTAACACTAAAAATTTAATCAACGGACTTTGTTTTGCGTTTTATCAAAAAGCATCTACATATTCTAGGGTACCATCGCGTCTAATTTCTGAACATCACTCACACGAATTATAAAATCTCGACATTAAATCATTTAAACACTTCGAAATTCTTTATAAAAAGATATTAATTAATATTTTATTACACCTGTAATTTTAATTTTAGCAACCGACCGTCCAAATTATTACTGCTATTGTTGAGTTAAAGATATTACAAGCGTATTGTGATAATTTTAGTGTCTTACTGAGATCTTAGAAATCATTGTCCGTAGTATTATTTCCTATCCACTTCATTTATGCACAATAACCGAACTATATCACATACATTCACCAATATTACAAAAATAGAGTAAAATATCACAGGATTATGAATAAAATATAAAAGCCACTACACGATAGACTAATATCCCGCAAACAAAATTCTGTTTTATTATAAAACACAGAACTCCCGATTTCGAATTTGACACTCATAAATCCGAAAATAATTATCAAAAACGGTCACCAATTTTCTTTATAATGCATTGAGGATATCGCACAATTTAAATTTAACAAATATAGATACTGAATAGTATTTATCAGCTTTTATGAATAACAAAACGAACTCACATAACGGGAATGTCGCTCATGATTAAAGAGAATACTTTTCTCTTTGGACGTTAGGTAGTGACTGACCGCTTTGATAAAGCATCGGCTTGCTGTACGCACCCCACGCAGATATCCTTTCACCTCTTTCATACTTACTAAACATATATAATATTATTTCTATTTCTTTCTTATTGATTGCAGTAGATATAGTAAAGATTAATAATATATATTTTGTAAAATTGATTTTTAAAATTTTTTGAATTTCCTTTTAGAAGTTATACTTAAACGCGCCAAACGTTAGGGAAAAATGATGAGAGTAAATTTTACGATGCGCGCGCACACCTGCACGAAAAACCGAGACCTTTAAGTTAGCTTTAGTCAACATTTTGTTTCGTTGTATTTGTTGTTTTTATTTCAATGTATTAAATACCTTTATTTCTATTCTTAGTGTTGTTTTTCTACAAACGTAGAATAAGGCGAAAACAAGATATTTGAAAAGATTTTTATCTTGTTACGCCAAAGAAGTATAATTTCTAACGCGTGTACATACACACACACTTTTTTTTTTATTGTAATCGATCAGTGTCAACTTTTTCTTGAGTTAACAAATAAGCACTTTATTCAATAAACATTTCAACTTATAAACCATTATTCTGCTTTTAATTATTATTTATATCTGTATATATAATAAAACTGTGACAAGGACAAATCCCTACATAACATTTTTTTTTGAAAATATTCGAGGTATACTTTGTTATCGATATAGAAGCCAAAAATAATGCTTTTACAATTAATGTATGTCTATTTGTCTGTCTTTGTGGGCACGTGTCACTCGAAAGTACTGAACCAATTTTAACAAAACTTGACACATTGATAACTAATATTATAAAGTTACATCTAGGATACTTTTTGTCCCATAAAACGCAAGGCCTCGTCCAGGATTACAGACGAAAGACAAACACCTCGACTTGGGCTGTTGCCTGATATGTGCAATTCGCGACCTATCTGAGCTGACCCAAGTTAACTATTCATACATATATGAGTTGTTGGAACATGTACGTGTACCAAGCATACATACCTCAACAACTCTTATATATATTTCGTTTTGGATAATTTTCTGAACTATTTGAGTTTGATAAGGGAAAAAATAAAACCCTTCCATTTTCATGGGTATGCTTGCACGTGTGTGAAGGTGATATGTGTAATGTTGTCGCAGTGATGTAATTTTTTGTGTCACTGTATCGCGCGAGCAGCACTCTCAAGGGCTCCACGCCGAGGGAACGGACCTAGACTTAAGCCGCTGCCGAGGGGGGCCTAATCTGGTTAGGTACTGAGCTACGGCGATATGACATTTCTACGCGTAATTATCAATCAGTTGAATTAGAAGTATAAAATCTAAAAAGTAGGCTAAACTCTATTGTTATATGACTGAAATATAGAACATTTCATGACGTAGCTTGATACAGATTATAAAGCCACGCATCTCGCTACTGCTACGTCTAATGTATGTAGATATATGATATATATATGATATACGTGATATACACACCCGATTAGGTCTGGTGTTACCCGATTAGGCCTCCCACGGCAGCGGCTCAAGCCTAGGTTCGATCCCTCGGTAGGGAGCCCTTGAGTGCGTTGCTTGCGCGATACGGTGACACACAAATATACATCACTGCTATATATACTGCTATCATAGGTAGGTATTGTATATACTATGATTTTTATCCTCAATTTTTTTCGTCCATCTCTATCATTACAGATGGCGGCAGAGTAGGCCTTGTATATGATCAGAATGACTGTAGTTATCATGTACTCCGTACTCTAATACGCAGACTAAAATTAAAATGTATAGTCGGATATCTTGTTTACTATTGATTTTTCCTTTATCAATTATATTTCCCAATTAAAAAGTGAAGATTAACAAACTATGGGTAAACTACATTCAAAAGACCATCAACGCTTTGCGTGTTTAATACAATAATATCTTTAGATTATTCTTGGGGCTAGGATTCTGTAGCACCTCTGGAACGTTTGCATATATTCAGGTTGACGATTTTATATGGCTCTCATTTTTGTTACAACCTTGATAAATCATATTTCGTTTACATTTAATTTCTTATTTTAATTAAGTTACCATTATTTTTTAGTATATTGTTTATATGACCCTCGTTGTCTTGTAAATAAATAAAATAAAATAAACAAATGAAGCTTACACTATTTGTTAACAACTGATGTTGAATACTCTATACATATAATAAAAATGAAGTGTCTGTATGTAGTATCCAAATTTTTTTTTTTACTGATTGGGCACGAAAGTATACTCGCTACTGATAACAAAAATGCAATTTTTAAAACTTTTGTCGGTCTGTCTGTTTGTTCCAGGTAATCTCAGGAACAGCGGGACCGATTTGACGAAAATTTCACAGGCAGATATTACAGCGGGTTGTTTAGGCTACTCTAAATTAGACTAGTTGTTAACCACCGCTTGCAATGCTATCTCCAAAACGGTTGAACATTATAAAAAATAATTTAGTTTATTTTAATATAGACTGCTATTAACCGTGGCTTCGCTCGCAGTGCTATCTCATAAACGGTTAGACCAGTGATTCCCAACTTGGAGCGCACGCCCCACAGGGGGGCAATTTGGAAATAGACTTGACACATCTTTAACCCTTTCGCTTTGGGTTATTTAAATGTAATGATAGATATCGAAGACAAATTTAACAAAAAAGGCAAATTCTTAAGAAAAAAAATGCAAATAGTTGTTAGATATAATTTCATTTGACTTACCGGAATGTCAAGTGGGTAATTAAAGTCAAATCAAGTAAGTTTTTCATTATATGTTTTGGAATTTTACTTACGATGTTCTGATAACAATTTCATAGCGATTTCTTCCTAAAACTTATCATTTCTATTTTTAAGGTGAAATAAAAATCAATTTTTGAATGTTAAAAATTATGTATGTGGGGGGGGGCATAAAAATTTTAGAAATGTAATGGTTTTTTTTTTTATTAACGTGGGGAAATCCCTAACGGATACGCTAGCCTCCCGGGGGAGAGGGTAGGTGATGTCTGATTCGCACAGACTAAAACCCCACGGTGTACCGTCCGCCGCATGGTAGGGGCAGCCAGGGATCGAGCATGCTCACTGACCTGAAAACTGCCCCTGCGGCAGCCTGGCGAATGAACGCCAGGCGTCGCCCTACTATAGAGAGGCTACTGGGTACACGACCAGCAGCCTCCCCTCGTCAGCCTCACCAGTGCAACGAGGAGATGGGGGGCCCCGCCCCATCCCCTCAGGTTTGGCGACGGTTTTGGGAGGGCCGGGCATTACGCCTCGCCCCTCCCACTGCCCTTCTTTGGCGGAGAGGACCACTTCTGGGATCGACCTCCCGGGCCCTCTCCGCCGCCTCCTTCTGTGAGATGACGGTCTCGCAGAAGGAGGCTACAGCGGCCCAGACCTCCTCGCTGCCGAGCATGGCCGAAACCACGCCCGCCAGCGAGAGATCGTCCCCCACCGCCGCAACCAGGGCGCGGCGCTGATCGCCCCACGCGGTGCACTCCGAGAGAGTGTGCTGCGCGGTGTCCGTCTCAGCGCCGCACTCGTGGCATGCGGCGGTGGGCTCCCTGCGCGCTATCCGGTGCAAGTACCAACCGAAGCATCCGTGCCCGGTCAGCACCTGCACCAGACGGTACGTCAGGGAGCCCCATCCCCTGTTCACCCAGGCCGACAGGACCGGGCGGACGGCGTCTATGGTAAATCTTCCGTAATGCTCGTCCGCCAGGTGTCAGCCCCACCTCTCTATTTGCTGGCTGCGGGCTATTGCCCGCAGCGCAGCGATCTCCCTGGGCGCCGGAGGTCTACCTCGGGATTTTCCTGCCGCCGCGTAATTGTACACAGCGGCAAGAGTTTCCGCCTCCAGCTCCCAGGGTAGAGACCAATATTCACGAGACTTCCACTGGCAGATGGCTGACCTTATAAAAATTAATCTAGGCAATTTTAGTTTATACTAGCTGTTATCCTTGGCGTCACCCATAGTGCTTTCTCCAAAACAGTTGCACCGATTTTTATGAGACTTTTACTGATAAATAGCGAACCTTATGAAAAGTAAATGAAGTAATTCTATCTTAAACTTATGTTGCTCTATTTTTAATCAGAGAAATAATAATCACCTTATTGTTTACAATTCAACATTACAATTACTAGTAACTTTGAAGATAGAAGAGGTGTTCCTAATAAAATCCTAATAAACGTATTACGTAAAGAGTACCAAAATACAATTTCTTGCAGAACAGTCATGTGTTTATTTTTTGCATAATCACAAAATCGTAATTATAATTGCAATGTATATTAAATGTAATGTATAATGTAAGTATGTACTTATAATAATATTACAAGTATATTATAAGGTATTGTTTCATTAGTTCCTCGGCTTGGGCTGTTGCCTTGGATTTAGCAACACGAATCTTTTTTTTTCATTGTAGCACGGCAAAATGACTGCACTATGCCTGATGGTAAGCACAATGCAATCCAAAAATAATAGCGACTACCGATTGACACACTATCCATCGCCGGTTGCCACCCTCATGCCGGCCTGCAAAAAGCTGGATATGCACAGGCTGATCCCGAAACGCGATTCGCAGAAGCGAATCACTATTACGGGCTTTTTCGCCATATACATAGTGGTTGCGACCCAATCACGCTGTAAAACCCTACCACCTTTTAATCTTCCTAAGTTAAATTAGATAACCTAATTAGTAAAGCACATATGTATATCAGCATGTGTACCTCACGGACTCAACATGTATTTTATATCTGTCAACTCGACTAAAGTAAACAACTTGGGGGTGGTAGCTAGCTACTACTAGTAGCCAGGTGGACTTAGAAAAAGTCCTGCCACCGTGCTATGTTTTCATAACGATATGTTCCTTTATTGAAAGCTCCTACAATTCGAAATTACGTCCATCGATGCGATGTCGGAACACGTAGCAACTAAAGCATCATCGCTTTATTTTATTGAAACCAGGGGGCCTAACCAAGTTGCTTATCGACAATCGCTAAGGCAAATAGAAAACTGAAAAATGTATGGAGATGACATATCTGAGCGCTATATCACCCCTGATTTTTGTAAAAAAAGTCCGCAATCATCGCTACAAATCGTTCCTGAAGTTAGTGGAACCGCGCGGCCTTTACCGTCTTACAAAAAATAAGCATATAGGATTTCAAGCGCTGATATAGTAGCCTAGACTTTAATTTAAGCGTTAGGGTTTTTCATGTTTACGTTTTGTATTTCTTATGTCCATCCAATAGATTTAGTTTCGTTCACTTACATGTCCGTTAGTATGGAAATAAGATTCATCAGAGAAAATCACATATTGTTGAATGACGAAAATGAGCTAACCATTTAATTTGTGTAATTTATTTTCTGAGCATAGTCAGTGTCTTTTAATTACTGCACTGACTGAATTTTATAATTTTACATAGATATATCTTGCTTTCAAATGTACTGTATTTATGTTCTGGATACTTTTAACGATCTGGATAAGATTAAGAATGGGTATATCAGGGAAAGTTTGAAAATAGCACCAGTGACAGAGAAGTTAGGAAATTAACAGGTAAGCATGGTACGGACATGTCATGAAGAGAAATGAAAACCATGTAATTAGCAAAGTGTTGAGTATGATAGAGGATGGATCTAAGAATAGATGAATATCAAAAAGGTACGGATGGATTGTGTGAAAAATGATATGGGTGTAAAAGTTGTGAGTACTGAACTTGTCAGAATAAGGGAAAGTGGAAAAGGAAGACATGTTGTGCTAAATCTACTTAGGAAGAGTAAGGCTAAGTGATAATGTTAACAATCTGGAACGCTTAGAAGTCAGCTGGGTAAGATTTTACTAATATATTGGTATTTTCGTTTGTTTGTATTATTTTCCGTCGTCCACCGACCAGTCCGCTGTCTGTCTAGTGTGTAACCTTTTAAAACCTTACGACCCAGTTTTTGTTTACTTAAGCAGTAGGAGTGGCTTTAAACTTATGCAGATAACGATGTGACGTATCTGACGCAAACAAAAAGCAAGGTCTGCACCAGTTAAACACTCCATGGTACCAAAATTCCCAGAAATCAAGCGTTTTTTGTTTACTTCGAACACACCCCGTGCGTTCGATGCATTGGAAATTTACATTTCAAAGCACAAGGCCAGTCTGTGATTATCGATTTATTCTGAAACGATTTTGATGAAAGTTTGTGTACAGGGAGTACGTGAAAATTGTTATCTTTACTAGCTACAATAACAATTTCTTATTAATCAAACTGCGACTGTAATATACAAGATACTTGATATTGCATATTAAAATACAATAAAGTTGTATATAAATATACAAGAATTGGTTTGTTATAATTGTTTTTGCTTTGATTTTTGTTGTTGGACGAGGCCTAATACTTGTAATCTTATACCGCTTTACTAGACAATATTAATTAATTACGCTCATAGGCTATTTTGGTATATTTCCCGTATTGGCATATTTCGTTATCGTACTTAAGTTTGATAAACAAGATTTGTAATAAACAAGAATTTTGCGATAACTAAAGGCAGCTATCTATATTCTATAAGGGGCCATCTATGTACCTGGAAATTTCCTGTTATGTAAATTTCTATCAACAGTATCACCGTGATATTAGAAAAATAACTAACGGCCCGTCTCAGTAATGTAACTCTAATTAAATGTAAGTAGCTATCTGAGACAGATCGTTTTTTCTAAACTATCTACGACTGTTTTTTTTTTCGATTTTACTACGCTATTGACCCAGCAAGGTCTTAACAGCTTCACCGGACTACCAAGGCGAACGCATAAGGTACTATACCAATTTTATTTGACAACTAGCTCAAGGGTACACGGCACACCTCGGTTTGGGTTGTTACCTGATACGTGCAATTCGCGATCTATCTGAGCTAACCTAAGCCAACTATTTATACATATATGAGTTGTTGAAACATATATGTGTACCAAGCATATATACCTCAACAACCCTTATATGTATTTCGTTTCGAATAATTTTCCGAACTATTTCAGTTTGATAAGGAAAAAATAAAACCATTTCACTTTCATGTGTATGCGTGTGTGCGTGCACGTGTGTGAAGGTGATATGTGTAATGTTGTCGCAGTGATGTAAGATTCTGTGTCACTGTTTCGCGTGAGCAGCACACTCAAGGGCTCCACCCCGAGGGAACGGACCTAGTGAGCAGCTGCCGAGGGGGACCTAATCTGGTGTGCGGGAGCGAAATTTACCCCAGACAGTCTCTATGACTGGTGTTTCAATAATAGTATTCCCTCAAACTTGGATAAGGTCATAGATATAATCATATAAGTTCAGTTAAGAATGTCCCTCAGATACGCCTTGTTTCTGCGTTTAAAACATTTAGTGTTATTTAATATTTATATTTAATAAAGTTTTCATGATTCGGTTATAACAATATTTTAAAATAATTGGTATTGAAAAGTAATAGTTATTGCCACGGTCTGCTCTTGTCATTTTAGGCTATACTAAAAACCTGAAATGTAAAACAATAAAGCGCTATTCTTGACTTTGTTCTAAAAAATATTCGACGCTGTATATGCTTTTTCTAAGAATGTAGTGTCCTACTATTGTTATTATTTACATATTATAAGAATAATTTCGTAGTTTTCGTAGTTAGTTTAGTTTCGAGTATATATATTTTTAACGTGAGAGGCAAACGAACTGGTGGGTCACCTGATATTAAGTGTTCACCACCGTCTATAGACACTAGCAACACAATAATGCAAGCACTGTTACTTCATGTCGGTTTTCTGGGTGGTACTACTCCGGGCGAGCCGACCCTTTATTTCAAATATAAATATTATTATTGTTTCAATTTTATTTTCAAAGTTTATAAATTCCAGTTGCTTTCGTTTCTCTGCAGTTATGATTATATCAGAAAAGTCTTGCATCAAGGTTATTGCTTTTAAAGCTGCATAAGGCAATTCTCTCAGCATTCAAACTTTCTTAAAAGGAAGCCTTATTCAATCACAAAGTACTTCTGTAGAAAACCGTAATCAATTTTAAAACGGTCGAACAAAGACTCACCTTAACAGAACAGAAATCATGGCTGCTTTTCTCTCTAAAACAAATGCACTCAACAAATAAATAACGTTGGTACAGGTTTTATTTAATAATAATCTAATCATCTTGCATTTGTACGCTTTCTCTCCAACCTTGAATAAATTGTTCTTTATTTGCATATTGTTGTTTAGCTAACAACACGGATTAAGTCGAAAATTGGCGGTATTTACATTTCAACTTCATTAGATAAATATTCTCATGACGCGTCAACACTACATACTACAGTTTGAACGTTTCAACCGTCTTTTTTTACATTATAGGAGGCAAACGAACAGATGGGTCAACTGATGTTAAGTGATCACCACAGTCCAGAGACCTTTGGAACACCAGGGGAGTTGCAGTTGCTTTGTCAGTCTGTGTTTAGGGGAGGGAGGAGGAGGGATGAGGGAAATGAGGTGAATCTCCGGCGCTTTCTCTTACTGAACGAAATGCAACTATGCAAACACTATTACGTCACGTCGGTTTTCTGTGAGAGAGTGGTACTACCTCGGACGAGCCGACCCATTCATGCTGAAGCCAGTAATATTTTCAGCGTGACTCTACCACCTACCGAAAATCAAACTTCGAAAGTTTTCAAATAATTAATTACATGAAGATAAATGCAAGATATTACAATATAAAGTATCGTTTTTTCAGTCGCCTGTAAAATGACTCAAGTTGACTTGTGCGTTGTTGTTTGCTACTAAGCGACGATATAAAATAATTATTGCAAGATTTATATCGTTACATTTTCGAGTATCTTTGATAGGAAGCATATATTATTTTGCAATTAATAAAGTGTAAGAATTTATATTAACAATAATACTCTTAGTAATAAAGTTAGCCGCCTCGTTTTGATAAGTAACTTTATGATATTTGCTCGTTTTTATCTCAGTACGAATTATATGAAATCAATACTTAATTATGGGGAATTCAAAGGTAAATAATTTCCCAAGGACTTAATAGTAGTCTTAAAAGTGAATAGAAATTGCTTATATCAAATTGAAACTCTTGACGTGGGCTAATAATTACGAAGTAATGAAATGTTTACGAATTATTAAAATAGGAAAAAATTGGAATATTTAAGGCACCGGTATTTTTTGTCCGTAGTTTGGGGAACACTTTTTTCTTTTTGACCATCAGTTTTTTGTTCATACCAGCTAAGATCCTAGGATGACCAGAATTGGCCACAGCAAGAGGGACTCTTTATTAAATGCTGTTAATTGAAGTTCATTGGCGTATTTTTAAACAAATTATCTAATAATATCTGAACGACCGAGCCGAGCCTTAAATTAAAATAAATTAATAGGTTTGCCTCACAAAATTAGCATTTATTTACCAAAAAATAATTTTCAAATAAAAATATTTCTTTTGCTGTCACTCGGATTCGAACTGGGGCTAGACGGATTTTCGAAGCAGTCGATTTCCAACTGAACTATTTTTGTTTTGACAGTGGCGGCGAAATTTACCTTTATATTCTAGCTATATTTTTTCATTGCCTGATAACTCCGATTTTATTCTGAATTATGTCTAGCTACATCGATTTATCGTCCCCGAAACCACCTACATACTGTTTCATGGAAATCACTTCCGCCGATTCCGAGATCCTTAATAGGTATATAGCAATATAAAAATATACAAGAATTGCTCGTTTAAAGGTATTAGATAGATAACTCGCGCTTTTCAGATATTACTTATAAGTACCGCTAAATATGATAAAAGTTGTTTTCCACACAATTAAATAACGAGATACACAGTTACATGGGCGCTTATAGCGACAGTTAATTTAACTTTACAGATGTTGCAAAGTACCACAATTTGTTCAGTAGAGATATACTAAACCCGCTATTTGTGTTGTGTTGTGTTGGAATGACATACCTCCTCCTATTCGTAACCATACACCCAGTCATCGTTTTAGCTTTCAAACACATTTAAAAGAACATCTATTAGCATGGCAAGCGTCGCATGAAACTTAGTAAGTTAATGAATTGGACAATCTGGTTACTCAGTGTAATCTCTGTGCCAGTGTGCTGTCGTTTGAAAATAGTATATATTTTATTGAATCATTGTATTGTATTGTGTGTAGGCAGTACTAGATTTCATTATTTAGGGCGTGTATAATATTAATTTGGAATCATAATGTAAATGCGTCTGTGTATTTGTAATTTTGTGTATGCCATAATAATACAACAGGCTTTGTCTGAAAACCAGCGCTACAATGCTTCTACATGCAAGCCTACAGCTAATGCTGAGACAAAATCCTTTTCACCTCATGCTACACGTCTGACTTCAGTTTGTGCTCTTTATGTACCTACTTATAAATCTGTGTTTTATGTGATGAATAAATATATCTTTCTTTTTTTTCTTGTTTCTATTTAACGTTTTGCAAACTGTTACAGTTCTCGCCAAACTTTTTGGCCCCTCTGTATGTGGTTCCACAGAACACAAATTTAGGTATAGATATGTACTATATGTATATTATGGAGGCAATGTAAACAACTTCATCATAAATTATAGCCTACAATTTAACTACTAACTTCTGCTCGCGACTTCCTCCGCGTGGAATACTTAGTTTCAGCTAACGCTAACAAGCAGTCGAAACTCTGATGAGGGAAAAAAACGATTTTGAAACATTGTTCGTTGGTGCTCTGGTCCTATTGGTCTATATCGCTAAATAAATGAGCTATATAACAACAATTCGTCACACAAAAATTAGAAAAATCACCAAAGTGACCGATGCTTTAACTTACGCTAAGAAACAAAAATGGAAGTGGGCTGGGCACGTAGCGAGGCTAAAGGACGAGAGATGGACCAGCAGGGTAACAACGTGGAAAGGCCCAATCGGCAAACGTCTCAAAGGCAGACCTCACACGAGAGAGCTGACGAGTTGATAAAAGTAGCTGGTACCTGCTGGCCGCAAACAGCTCAAGATAGAGGTACTTGGAATTCTTTAGAGGAGGCCTTCACTTTCACTTAGAGGAGGGGTTCATGCAATGAAAGTTCAATGTAAATATAAATATAAATATATATATATATATATATATGTGTGTGTGTGTGTGTGTGTGTGTGTGTGTGTGTGTGTGTGTGTGTGTGTGTGTGTGTGTGTGTGTGTGTGTGTGTGTGTTTGTGTGTGTGTGTG
>JACEII010000131.1:211602-246550 GCA_014332785.1 Antheraea mylitta
CGTGTGCGTGTGCGTGTGCGTGTGCGTGTGCGTGTGCGTGTGCGTGTGTGTGTATAAATGAAATACGTGTATAAAACATTAATATTATATATATGAGTCTAAAATCCAGGTACCGTGTTGTGATGCCTAGAGACAGGTTTTATCGGTTTACCACGGAAAAAAACCACGTCAAAATATTAATAAATAAACCTTTATAAAATAGTGACAGTTGGATGATGCGTGTTTTTCATTACCAGACCGGATAAAGGTTGTGTGGTCAGACTTTCCATTGCACTGTTTCGATCCACGGGGATATAGTTTGATAGTTCGCGCTGGGCCTTATCTCCACGCCAGGGTGACGCGCGGTGACCTTCTGTTACCGAGATAGATGGTTCACCGCGGCACCGTGTATTTTAGTCAGTAACTGTACAACTCCACCCACCTCTTCCCCGAAGGAGTGGGCGTTCAACGCAGGATTTCTCCAAGTTTAAAAAAAAAAAAACATGGTCACAATCTAGTCGGCCAAGTATGCCATATCCTTCTAACATTTAGATATAATACTTACTAAAAATCACAACACGTCTAAATCGATAAAGAAATGTTGTTATTTATATTCGATAGTAATAAATGAAACTTATATTCGCTTGTTAGAGTTGTTAGAGGGCTTGTTAAAGTGGATGTTCGAGTTTTATAAAAGTTTACATGTATAATAAGAAATTATAACAACTAAGTGACAAGTTAACTATTGAAATTATCATTTCTAACGAAAATAAATATTCGACTGATATGTCTAGACATGTTTTGTAGTCACCTCATGCATATAATATTCGTTTCAAAGTTACGTAAAATCGTTTATCTACGAGTATATATTTCATCTTATAATATAAATATCAAGAATAAATTCAGTTTTTCGTCGAAAACAAGTTAGCGATCGTTCATAAAGTACAATTTCGCAGTTATGGGCCAGAAAGTTCATTATTAACACGTTCAATGCGAATCGGAATCTAATACGCCTCGTACTTGTCTCCCTTGCGCGAAGTGGAAGGAAATAGGAGGCTCCTTTTCATAGGGTTTGAAAAAATGAAATGTATTATTTGATAGTTTTAAATATACCGTTTTGTGAAAACGGTCATATCATTAAATTATTTAGCAATTACAAAGTTCTATTTATATCTTTTACACCATATAATATATGCACTTATAAATTTCAAATGTATGAAAATTGAACTTTATTTTCTTTATAACTTTTTGTGTTTTAAATTGTAAAGCTGAAACTTATATGTGTTATTACCGAGGTCGTTACGAAGCCTTAGAAACCTTGATGACCTTGACCCCGGGCGTCTCCCTTCAGAAGATATGAATTAATGAAAAATACATAATTAGACACCGTTTTCTTTGAAATTCAATCCACAACCTGTAGATCTATTGTCAATTTTGGTACCTAGTATAGCTATTGATGACATGAGAGATATTTAAGATCAAGTCCACGGGTAATTTACACATTACATACCATAAAAAATCCGTTTAAAACTTCTGTTAATCTATTTTTAATTACTTATTAAATCGTACACTGCCTGTAAATTCTAAATACCCTGTGTAATTGTTCTGTTGTACATTGTTACTGCTGTTCTTGTAGTAGTTGTTGTTGTAGATTTGTTTTGGAAATAGATTATGATTCTAAATAAAATTGGTACGGGTTATTAATGATTCATTTTATACAATATCAATAACCAGTACCCTAAAGTTACCCTGCATTAATTTTGATTTGTTCCATGTGGAAGGACTGGTGTCATATATCAATTTTTTTGTGTTCATGAAGCAAAATTATCCACCATCGACTGGGCAGGCCAGTTGTTAATTATCCACGAGATCTCGGAGCTCTCCGCGTTCGACGAAGTGGCGAATGATCTCAGTCAAGGTCCGATAATTTCTTTTAGTATAAGATAGTATAAACCTGCGCGTTTATTGCTATCTTTCCCTAAAAACTGTTAAACCATTTTGTTAATTCTATTTTTAAATACCGGCGCCGGCGCCGTACGTTTAATCTTTAAATTCAATCTCTTTTTAATGTGTCGTCGCGTCCACACTCGCGTACCCCTCTCTCGCGCTGGCGTGGAGAAACCCTTCGCGTTTAGTGCCGCACACACAAATTTCACACACGTTTCTACAGCTCGAACTGTTATATACACATATATATATACACTAGCTGTTACCCACGGCTTCGCACGTATTTTTTAAATATATTACATAAATGTAAAATTGTGATTAGATGTGCACCCGATTAGGCCTCCCATGGCAGTGGCTCAAGCCTAGGTTCGATCCCTCGGTAGGGAGCCCTTGAGTGCGTTGCTTGCGCGATACGGTGACACACAATTATACATCACTGCTACAATACTACACGATCACCCCCACACACGTGCACGCCTACACGCTTACACATGAAAGTGGAAGGGTTTACTTTTTTCCCTCATCGAACTGAAAAACTCTCAATTTTCCGATAATAAATATATGGAGGAGTTGTTGAAGCTTGTATGCTTGGTACATATATACGTTTCAACAACTCATACATATATGAATAGTTAGCTAGGTCAGCTAAGATAGGTCGCGATTTTGCATGCAACAGGCAACAGCCAAGCCGAGGTGTGCCGTGCACCCTTGAGGTGGTTGCCAAAATAGGATCGGCTGAGTGCCTTAAGCGCTCGCCTTGGTGATCCGGTGAAGCTGTTAAGACCTTGCTGGGCCAATAGCGTAGACATTTCGAAATAAAAAAAAAAGTGATTAGATGTATAAATTACAATAATATTCTTTCAAAAATATTTGTAAATATGATACGCACATCATCTTCAGTAATAGGTAACATGTACATTATATAAGTGAATACTAATAGTGTATCGAATGGGATGGGATTTATCATCAGCCACATAGCTGGAAAATAAACTACTATATACCACCCTCACTATTAAATATTAAGCTATACACTATCGAACAATATGTGTTACATCTTTTATTATATAAAGTATTAGTAAACAAGCCAAGGTCAACAGAACAATCCAAAAACACCAGAGAAAACTCATAAATAACGCTAATTTTTCAATTCGCCAATTCGCAAAAATCAGATGCACCTACCCTACCGCGACAAATCCTAAAGACCAAAGTTTATGTATAGTTTGTGTATAGTTTGTCTTATTATCAGAGTGGGCAACGTCTGTTAAACCCGCTAGCTTAAAACAAAGTAGCTAGCTAATTAGTTAGCCCGTAAAATTCCCATTCAAATAGGTCCAGTCGTTTTGGAGATTACCCGGAACAAATAAACAAACAGACATATCGACAAAAAAAAAATTGTTATTTTTAACCATATTCATTCACCAAAAAGTATTTCTTTTATTATTACATACAAACACTTTATTTTCATAATATTTCATAGATCACAAATAAAAAATAGGGAACAAAACTAACGTAGAGTTAACGTTTTGAAGAGTTTTTCGCGGGATTTCATTCTGTTATGTAGTGGATTTTATATTTTATTCATAATCTTGTGTTACTTAACTCTATATTGTGTAAAATTGGTGGTGGTTTGTGTAAAATGGTTCGTTTATTGTGCATAAGTGAAAATAATGAAAAATAATAAATACCACGGAGCATGAATTCTGGAATATTGAAAATTAGGAAAATAAAATTTTACGAAATCTTTTATCGAAAATTTGGCGCTTATGCCTTTACATTAACTTGGACATAGAAGAAAACTGGTTGAAGAATATATAAGAACTACTTTTTTTTTTTCGAAATGACTACGCTATTGACCCAGGAAGGTCTTAACAGCTTCACCGGACTACTAAGGCGAGTGCTTAAGGCACTCAGCCGATCCTATTTTGGCAACCACCTCAAGGGTGCACGGCACACCTCGGCTTGGCTGTTGCCTATTGCATGCAAAATCGCGACCTATCTTAGCTAACCTAGCTAACTATTCATATATGTATGAGTTGTTGAAACGTATATGTGTACCAAGCATACAAGCCTCAACAACTCCTCCATATATTTATTATCGGAAAATTGAGAGTTTTTCAGTTCGATAAGGGAAAAAAAGTAAACCCTTCCACTGTCATGTGTAAGCGTGTAGGCGTGCACGTGTGTGGGGGTGATCGTGTAGTGTTGTAGCGGTGATGTATATTTGTGTGTCACCGTATCGCGCAACGCACTCAAGGGCTCCCTACTGAGGGATCGAACCTAGGCTTGAGCCGCTGCCGTGGGAGGCCTAATCGGGTGTGCGGGAGCGAAATTAACCCCCAGACCACGGCGGCGTGATCTGTGGTTACGCGGGCGTGGGCGTGAACACGCTCTGTTTCGAGGGACAGGCTGGTACTGATCGTTCGCTGACGTGATTGAATCAGGAGGGTCGGTAAAAATGTGTCGCGGACGTCTTTTATAACGCGCAGCGTTAGGTACGGGTTCATAGTTTGCGGCGGATACCACTAACGGACTGGGATGATTTCCGGCTTTTTCAAAATAGCTAATCGTAAGTGATTTTACGTACGCCCAGATAGAAGGGATCTCTAGGTCTCTATGCAGCTCGACTCTCCGGATGTACCACGGGGCACCGGTCAGATAAGAACTACCTATATTGACAACTTCAGTATAACCAAAAATTGGAAACAAAATTTTCGCAGTATAAACTTTTTGAATAGGAACACAAAATAAACTCTGAAAATATTTGCGATAGAAATAATCAACGTATATAATACTAACGCTAACACGCAGCGGAAGCTCTCAAAAGGAAAGGAATAGCCCTATTTTGAAAAATTCTTCATTGTTGCTCCACTCCTATTGGTTTAACGTGATAATATGTAGCCTATAACCATCCTCGATAAATGAGCTATCTAACACTGAAATATTTTTTTTAATCGGACCGGAAGTTCTTGAGATAAGCGCGTTAATAAACAAACAAAAAAAACATACTCTTCAGCTTTATATATTATTATGGATAATAGGTTATAAATCAATAATTGAAAACAAAACTAACGTAGCATAAACTTTTGGAATATGAATACTAAATAAACTTTGAATATGTTTGTGAAAGAAAGTTACCACGTTACCGTGACAACGTATACAACACTTCAAAAGAAAAAAGAAACCGATTTTGAAACATTCTTCATTGGTATTCAGCTGTTATTGGTCTTAGCGTGATGATATAGCCTATAGAAAGTTTTAGCAAGAGAGCCATCTTGTTAGAACATTGAAATATACACACGACGCTTGTAATATTATTAACCGCTCGACAAGACAGCAATAATGTGAAAGATTGGTTGCCAAAAATAAAGTTAAAAAAAGCATATATTTAATAGTTTAAAAGCATATTTTATGAATATGCTAATTAGGCACACATCGTATAATATTTATTTTACATCATTACATAGTATATAACAAAGTCGCTTTCTCTGTCCCTATATCCCTATGTATGCTTAAATCTTTAAAACTAGGCAACGGACTTTGATGCGTTTTTTTAATAGATAGAGTGATTGAAGAGGAACGTTCATATGTATAATAACATCCATTAAATAGTGGAGAACTACTGTTATTTTTAAGGTTTCTAATGTGATGTCGTAAATAATTATATTTTTAGGAAAACATTTAATAATTATACACTTACAATAATATATTAGCAATGACAGATTCCTAGCTCATGACAATGCAAAAACAGAAGACCGTCCATTTGACATTTCGTAATATAAATTTTATAACACGAAGTGAGAGAGTCGCAGTAAAAAGGTTACTAGCACGTAAACATGCAAATAGAGTTCCTACATCACTCCCCCCCAAGTGCAGGACAAAGATGGTGTGAATCTGCGAATCGAACACGTTTATTACACCGTGTCCGATTTTGAGTTTGATTTTTGTCACCCTGCACTGATGATGTTTTAGTTAATGATGGTGTATAGTTATCTAACTCTGTTTCTTGTGTCAGTATGTAAGCCGGCTTTAACCTGTCAATAGATACTGATACCATTTTATTTTTGATATTAATTTTGTATACCTTCGGTCCTCTCTCTAGCACCCTGTAAGGGCCTGTGTAAGCTGGCTGAAGGGAGCCACGTACTGTATCATCCCGGATAAAAACGTGGTCGCATGTTTTTAAATCTTTGAATATAAATACTTTTTCTTTACTATGACGTGACGCAGGAATGGGTCTCAAATTTTTTGCAAAATGACGCATACGGGCGGAAAAGTCAGCCATATCAGTAGTTCCGCTTGACGAACGTTCAAAAAATTCTCCAGGTAGTCTTAGAGGTTCGCCATATACAATTTCGGCGGGTGATGTTTGTAGGTCAACTTTATAGGCGCTTCTTATGCCTAGCAGTACGAAAGGTAAGCATTCTGTCCAGTGATTCGATGCGTGGCACATAATTGAAGCTTTTAATTGACGATGAAATCTTTCCACCATACCATTGCACTTTGGGTGATATGCAGTTGTTCGTTTGTGATTAAATGCGCATATTTTTGATAATTGCTGAAACAAGGCAGATTCAAATTGTCGGCCTCTGTCCGTGATTATATCAACTGGACTACCAAATCTGGCAATCCAACCTGAAAAAAGCGCTTTTGCCACTGTCTCGGCTGTAACATCCATAATGGGTATGACTTCTGGCCATCGAGAAAAGCGATCGATGGCTGTTAAACAGTATTGATAACCTTGCGATACTGGTAGAGGTCCGATCATATCAATATGAATTTGTTGAAATCTAGCACGAGGCAAATCAAATGTGTCCAATGGTGCCGATACGTGTCGACTTACTTTAGTGCGTTGACATTGAAGACATGTCCTGACCCATTCCCTACAATCTCTTCGTATACCTGGCCAAACGAACCGTTGTGAAATTAATTTCACTGTTGCGTTGGCACCTGGGTGACTAAGTGAATGTAAAACATTAAATACTTTTTTTCGCCATTCCTTTGTTATAAAGGGTCTGGATGTAGGTGTACTGATATCGCAGTACAAAAATCGATGACATCCTGGTAGCTCGAATTTATGTAAACGAAGTGACGAACCTTCTTTAAGTATATTTTGTAATTCTTGGTCGGAATACTGAGATTCAGCTAAGTCTTCCATTTTAATTGGTACTTCAAGTTCATCTATTCGTGATAAGGTGTCAGCAACTATGTTATTTTTTCCAGATATATGCCTGATATCGGTCGTGAATTGGGAAATAAAATCCAGATGTCTGTATTGCCTGGGTGAACAATTCCGCTTTTTTTCATGAAAAGCGAAGCTAATTGGTTTATGATCTGTGTATATTACAAAGTGTCTGGCCTCAAGCATGTGTCGAAAGTATTTAATGGCTTCATAAATTGCAAGAAGTTCGCGATCATATGGCGAATATTTCTGTTGTGCTGGAGTTAATCTATGCGAAAAGAAGGCTAAAGGTTGCCACTTGTTATTTTTAAATTGCTGTAAAACGGCACCAATTGCTGAATCCGAGGCATCGGTTACTAATGCAAGGTTAGCTTCACAATCTGGGTGAGCTAGTAACGTTGCATTGCATAAGCTCTCTTTACTTTCATTGAACGCTTCAAGTGTGTCTCCATTCAGAGTGATTGATTGTGAATTTTTGACATTACCCGCTAATAAGGCATTTAGTGGTGCTTGTATTCGTGCGGCGTGTGGTATAAAACGTCGATAAAAGTTTAACATTCCCATAAATCTACGCAACTGTTTAATATTGGTAGGAAGAGGAAAATCTTTTATAGCTTTAACTTTAGCATCAAGAGGTTTCGTACCACTTGCTGATATCTGGTAACCTAAAAATGTTACCTCGTTGGCTCCGAATACACACTTTGAGACATTGATCACTAATCCATAACGTTGCAATCTGGAAAAAACTTCTCGTAGATGCTTTTTATGTAAGGCTTCATTTTTTGAAAAAATCAAAAAATCGTCGAGATATGTATAACAGAAATCTAAACCCCTAGTAATTTCATCAACAAATCTTTGAAAAGTTTGCCCAGCATTCCGAAGACCGAAGGTCATATATGGAAATTCAAATAGCCCAAAAGGAGTTGTAATTGCCGTTTTTGGAATATCTGTTTCACAAACAGGTATTTGGTTGTAAGCCTTAACTAAATCTATAGTGCTGAATATCTTACAGCCCTTTATGTTATGTGTGCAATCATGAATGTGTTTAATAGGATACCTGTCTGGGATGGTTCTAGCGTTAAGCATCCGATAGTCACCGCATGGGCGCCACCCATTATCTTTTTTAGGGGCTAGGTGCAGTGGTGATGACCACGCACTTTCGGATGGTCGCGCTGTTCCACTTGTTAACATCTCTTCAAACTCTTGTTTAGCTATTTTTAACTTATCTGGAGCAAGACGACGTGGTGCACTACATATTGGAGGGCCAGGTGTTGTACGTATGTGATGTACTGTAGAGTGTGTGGTCGTACGATTTACACCGGGTGGTCGAGTGATTTCAGGAAACTCTAATAAAATTTTGTGATAAATCGTATTGTCTAAAGGTATTTTAATAGAATGTATGTTTGCAGAGTCATAAACTAATGAAGCAACAGATGATAATCTTGTAATGCTATCTAACAATCTCTTATTACGACAATCTACTACTAGTTGATAGTATGCTAAAAAATCAACACCAATAATAGCTTTGGTAACGTCTGCCACAATAAAACGCCAGGTAAAACTTCTACGAAGTCCAAAGTCTAATTTAAGATTAATGTGACCGTAAGTGTTGATTATAGAACCGTTAGCTGCTCGAAGTTGGTAGTCTGTTTTGTTAAGTTTCTCTTTTACTAAAAACCGAGGATAAACACAAAGATCGCTACCAGTGTCCACTAAAAAATGAATTTTTGATGTGCGATCGGTGATGAATAGGCGACCTGTAGTACTTGGGCAATCATTGGCCGCCATTATTGATTGCCCTTGTAGTTTTCCATCTGATAATCACAAGGCTTTGAACAACGTGTGGCTTTTTTACCAAATTTCATATGGTACCAGCAAACTGGATATCTTCGGTAACTAGAGTTCAGTCGAGTTGGTGGAGACCGGGATCGAGATACATTTCTTGTACGAGAACGCGCACTTCGGGACTGCTGCAATGTTAGTTGTTGTACTTGGTCACGCAATGCAGCTACTTCTTTTAAAATATCATCCAATCTGTTTTCTTGACCAGTTGAGGCTACATGGTGCTCCGCTGAAGTAATATCTAGGATACGATCTGCAAGGTCTGCTAAAGTTTCTAACGAAGCAGTGGGTTGAGCTGCGAGTACTACCTGTACATTGTGAGGAAGTCTATCAATCCAGATAGTTCTCAAAAAATTATGTGGTATTCCAGGCCCTGCTAGACCTTGCAAATGTCTCAGAAATTGAGATGGCTTACGGTTTCCAACTTCTTCGTGAACAAGCAATTGCCTAGTTTTCCTTTCCTGAGAATCACTTACTCTACGGATTAGTTCCGTTTTCAATTTTTCGTACTGATTGGACTTGGGTGGGTTTGTAATTACGTCTTTAATTTCTCGAGCGTACAGATGATCCAATTGACCAATCACGTAGTTAAATTTAGTAGTATCGCTAGATATGCCAGAAACGGAGAACTGTGCTTCGACTTGAGCGAACCATATTTCGGGTTCTTCTGGCCAAAACGAAGGAAGTTTTATACCTACTTTGAATAATTCAGGTGCAGTTTCTTCCGAGTTTTGCGAAGTGTATTTTAATAAATCATTTTTTTCGTTGGTCGACATCTTTTCGTGTCCTAGTTCGGGGTCACCAGTTTAGGAAAACATTTAATAATTATACACTTACAATAATATATTAGCAATGACAGATTCCTAGCTCATGACAATGCAAAAACAGAAGACCGTCCATTTGACATTTCGTAATATAAATTTTATAACACGAAGTGAGAGAGTCGCAGTAAAAAGGTTACTAGCACGTAAACATGCAAATAGAGTTCCTACATATTTTTTCCGCTTACATTGCAACAAACGCAGGCTGAACCCTACGAGATTTATCAAAATAATGTACTAAGTATTGTACATATTGAAAAGGTCTACAGAAAACTCCCCAATGGTATATGTTTATCTCTTACGAATATCCCACAATAACATATTTTTTGTCATTTACTTTTTACGACAAATAATGGCTAATTTTCGAAGCGACTTTAACCAATAAAGCATTAATCCTTGTCCAATTAAATACCTTAAATACATTGTTGATTTAATATAGATCTATATGGTCTTTTACAGCATATCATTTAAATGAATATTTACGATATTTACGATTATTACAGGTTTAAAAATTGCGGGATGTAGCATTTATTATCGGAACTCTCTGACATAGGCAATATATTTTATACCCGTGCGAAGCCGGAACAAGCCGCTAGTAAATTTATAAAACAACATTTCATGCTATTTCATCTTTCAAGGTAAGGACGTCATTAAACGAACTTCATAATATTCTTTTCTAATCCATCCTTTACGGGTTTCAAGTAAGTTTATAACTACTTTTCCAAGATCTCGTTATTTACTATGATTGCTTTGTGAGTCGCCTATGATTTGTTTATGTTAGAAACTTAAAATGTCGCTGATAGCAAAATGTTAGTAGTTGTCTTATCCGGCTATATTGTATAGACAAGTTTCATATGCTTATGTAGGGGCAGAGTACTTTTGTGTTAGAATATCATAACTATTTGATAAACTCGAAAACTTTGTAGGTAGGTGGTAGAGCCACGCTGAAGCTATAATTGAAGCAGCATGAAATAGGTCGGCTTGCCTGGGGTAGTACTACTCTCTCACAGAAATACTGATATGAAGTAACGGTGCTTGCATTGTTGCGTTTCGTTCGGTCAGTGAAAGCGCCGGAAGCCCATCACCACGCTTCACTCCCTCTCTTTTCCCCCTCCCCCCTACCACACCAACACAGGCTGGCAACGCACTTGCAACTCCTCTGGTGTTGCTAGTGTCTATGGATGTTGGTGATCACTTAACGAAAGATGATCCACATGCTTGTGTGCCTCCTATGATACAAAAAAAAAAGCTGGAGCTGGAAGCAACTTAGATAAGTAGTATGCGAATAATAAATAAGGGCGTATATTTGAATAGTATGCTCTACTCTCAACGCATACGTGTTACGCGAGACGCGCCGACGACCCAGTGCCCTTTGATAAATGGCGCCGAAAACAACCGCGCCTCCGCCTAATTGAATTTTTTGCCTATATTATTAATTTACATTATAAAGACGTAAAGTTTGTGAGTTTGAGTTGTTGTAGGGGTTAAACTCATAATGCTTGCTAAGGAAGCGGCGGAGAGAGAAAGAACAGACCACTCGGCTCCCCTCCCGCAGTCAACGAACCACACGGCGGCGACGGGTCGGTGGCGACTTCCGGTCGCCGTAGTTAGGGCCTGCTGCGGGCGTAGGCCGCGGGCAGGTTTGTCGTCCTGGTAACTCTAACACCGGCCCACGCGGTGAAGGCGCATTAGTGTTCAGTGCGCCTCCCATCAGTTCGTCAGGGAGGGCCAATAGTCCCTTTTCACACCACGATTCGGGGCCCTGATGAGGGGTCAACACCTGCCGGGTTGGGTAGAAGCACCGCAGAGGCCGTTCCTGCCCACCCGGCTAAATGGTGCAAGAAGAACACCGAGGGAGTTTAGTCAGTAGAAATCTGGCATTCTCACCTGGGCTGCCCAGGCTGCCAAAAGGATTCCCCGGCGAAAAAAAAGAAGTATAAGTAGAATCTTATGGACTACTAGTCTGATTTGAAAAATTATTTCAGTGTTATATAGCTCATTTATCGAGAAAGGTTATAGACTATATATCACCACGCTGAGACCAATGGGAGCGGAGCCCAATGAAAAATGTTTCAAAATCGGGATTTATTTTCCTCTAGAGAGTTTCCGCTAAGTGTTGATAACAATTAGCCCAAGGTAACCACACTACGCGGACGTATTCGCGGGCAGTGGCTAGTATTTCATAAAAATGAATATTTATGTAATAAAATAAATAAGCAAACATCATATTATGGAATACATCTGTAATGCTTTATTTTTTTGCCATATTTGATTCCTGTAGTAATCTATTCTTTGATGCATATAACTTATACAAAACAAATTCGATGTTTCACATCTGCCAGGCGTCCCGTGACGGCTCATTTTTTTGTTACCTATGACACTATTTGAGTGGAAATGCGATATATATCATGTCGGATGTTACACATCATAGGCGACTACTGTAAGGCTCGATCGTTTTTTTAATGAAATCTAAGAACTGCTTCAGAGTGCAGGCGTGTGATTCAAATGTAAATAAATAGATGCTCTTAGCATTCGCAGTGGTCACGGCATCGTACGTCTGTTTTGAAGCGGGCACGGGAGCGGGAGGCGCGCATGCCGCGAGGGGAGTTCTATGGTATTACTTGATACTTCAGTCCGCTCGTTTCGTTTAAAGTGTTCGAACGTCTGTTAAGGACTTAACGTGTGCTTCTAATGGGTTTCGATTCACCCGCTACATTATGGGAATCATTACTAAATAATTTATATCAACAGAACAGTATCCCACCATTAACTGGCTAAATAAATAAGGAAATTATAGGAAGAAAAAGAATTGCTTCATCTTCGAACCAAAATATCAGAGTAATAACAGCCCATATTTATCTTTGTAATAAGATCATACACGTTTGAGAAACGATTAAGTAGAGATAATAGTCATGCAGAACCTGAATATTCAAAGTGCGCCAAGACCCTTGCACCCGCACCCGGCCTGTCAAGTGATATATATATTTTTAATATGCTATCAATTTCTTAATAGCATATATTTCTCAAATATATCTTTTTTATCAAAATCGGTTGATAGTACAAAGCATTTTAGCAGTTTTTGACAATTAAATAATAATATAAACTTGGCGTTTACGATATTTCATAAACATTTATCAAGATGTTTTGAGTTAAATTCGGACAATAATAATGAACACAACAATATTTTTTTTCTTTTATACTGGATATCTAGTTGGTCTAATTTTAGTGGATATCTAAAAAATTAGAAAAATACAGTAAACGCGTAAACAGAACTCGAGATTTATTAATGTTATCTATATCTACTTCCTCTGATGAAAATGCAAACTGTTATCTACTCTTTCCATAAATTATGTTTTTGATGTATACTTTATTTTTAATAGCTTATTCAGAATAAAACTAAAGTTTTCAAAATATCGGTAACTCATATGTATAATACCATTAAAATTAATCATGTCACTTCGAATTATTTTTACGCATACCACATAATTGATCCACTCAAAAATCTCAAAGAAAAATACCAATAAATTTTGTTTACCTCCGTATCTGATCTATACTTTAGTCCCCATCATAATAATGACCGCGATCAGTTTAAGTAAATTTTAAACAATTATTGTTTGATAAACATACGACTGCCTCTGGACACGGCAGTAAATTATATATTATTAAAAATTTTGTTACTAAAATTCGTTTGATACTTAAATGATCAGTGATAGAATAATGCTAAAACTTAATTTAGCGAAATACTTAGACGCTTACGACCTCGAAAGCAGTCATACTCTATTGTGAATGAACGGCATTCATTGAACCCGGCTAAACCAAGGGCGGCGGTCGCACACTATACTTAACCCCTAAAATCTTGGATTCTGAACAAGGTTGATATGACAATATTATATGGATATATGATTCCGATTTCACGTGAAAAGATGTGCAAGGGAAACAATTGTAGTAATAAATTCTAACACTGTAAATCATCAGGCGAGGTCTACCTGCGGCAAAGGACAAAAAAATGTGACTAATGAAAACTGTACTCACTTTTCAGATGCCTCGGTCATGATCCGAAATGTCAAATATCCTAATTTCTACATGGCACTTCACAGATTTCACCATTTTTATAACATAAATGCATCACATTCACTTGCAAACGTAGCTTATTCGAGCCCTTTGTTGGGCTTTGGCGCGCGTGCGTACGTACGGACAAAATGATCTGGGCGGATATTAATGAATACTGTGTGTTAATACCACAGATGGCGCAATAATCTCATACAGTTCACATGGCACTAACACTATTGGCTTAACATTTAACGCCGGTTTTTAAACCAATCAAATGGTATTTTCATATGCACTAATAATGCTGATGTTTAAGACACCAGGAACTAGAAATTAAGGCGTTTTTTAATGATCACACGCACTGATGTTTTTAAATACATATATCAACTAGTTAACAGACAGCCATTATGAGAAATTTTAGAGATGAAAAACAAAAGAAGCGCTTTATTTTAAATGGTCACTTGCACTGATGTCTTATTATATATATGTATCTCTTAGTCCACCGAAAGCTATTTCTAATGCAGTTGATTAATATATGATAACTCCATTAAATAATAGATTTTAATATTTATTATTGGGAAATAATACGTGATTCAGTTGCCGAAAAAGGTCACGTCCGTCTCGAGGATACGCGGGTTTCTGAATGAAACGGCGGCCGGAGCAGCTCAGCACTGATCCATTGAACAATAACTGGGTCAGGTCATTGCATCGTGGCCTAAATGCAGTCTCGACCATTCACAAGCCAGAACTTGCACGAGCCCCTGTCTATTTATAGCTGCTCTATATTCGGCAGGTCATTCGCAGTAAAAGTAATTACAAGCCTCACGAATGTAGGTTACCTGATTTTTGTTATACGCGTATGTTAGTGACGTCCGTCTATGACGTCTAGCAAAATTACCCAATACTCCATTCAGTATTACAAGTATATACATCTGTTCTATGTCGTATGTTTTTTTAATCTATAAGAAATAGAAGACTATTGTTCGTTTCATTACAATAATAATAATGAAGCCCATTTATTTCCGTTCATTATATACATTTTTTTAAAGATAAGTTAAGGTTTCAAGTTAGCCAAAATATTGAAAATTATTTAAAAAATTGTTTCATGGTAATTTACTATTATTGTTGTCATTTCCATCGATCGGAACTCCTTCTCGGGTAAAGGCCTCCTCCACTTTTTTCCAAACCTCTTTGTTCTTAGCTTTCTTTATCCATTTGTTTCCTGCTATCACCTTTATATCATCTATCCACCTTTTTCTGGGACGCCCTCTTCTCCTTTTTCCTATCGGTTCTTCCCATATAGTTGACTTTAATGTCCATCTTCTGTCCGTGTGTCTCGCTATATGCCCTCTCCACCTCCATTTCAGTTATAGAGCATATTGTAAGGCATCTGCAACTTTTGTTTGTCGTCTTATCTGTACGCTTTTCCCTTTTTTATATTTTTCATATACTTCATTACAATACTATGTTCAAAACGTTGTTTAAATGTTGCTTATGAGATACATTGAATATATTCGATGAAGATAAATTGACGCTCTAACGACACACAAATCACATCGCTATGATGTGTACTACGACGATCTACTAAAAATGGCACTTGAAAAGCTTGATTATTCTGAGCATAAAAGAGGCACGGGTAGATTAATTGTATTTAGTATTTTTTTCTCTGGGATATGCAAAGTGTTTTTCATCATTCAACATTTTATCGAAAAGCGCTTCTAGGCAATATAATTATCAAAAGGAATTTTTAATCCATAGGTACTTATCGCCATGGGCAGGTATATTTGTTTTCGAACTGACTAAGACTGTTAGGCTGGCATGGCTTCACAGCTTCACGGAGCTTGATAGGCGAGCCCTTAAGGCACTCAGCCGTATGAGGCAACACGCTTAAGTGTGCCAAAGTGGCCGAACCTTGGCTTGGGACAGTTTTACCGGTTTCCAAATTTTATTTAAGCTCGTAGAAGAGTTTACGTTAAGACCGAAAGGTTAGACCATATTTATTAGACATTGTCTTACGTTATGAGTTCGATGTTGCAAAGTCGGAAGAGTACTAGACTTTTACCACGTTGAAGCTCTTACTGGTTTCAACATGAATGGGTCGGTTTGTCCAGGGTAGTACCACCCTCTTACAGAAAACCAAAGTGAAGTAACAGTGCTTGCATTGTAGCATTTCGTCAGGTCAGTGATAACGCCGGAGGCCCACCTCTCCTCACCTTCATCCTCCCCTCTTCCCTTCCTCCCCTCTTCCCTTCCTCCCCTCCATTTTCAACACGGGCTGGCAACGCACTTGCGACTCCTCTGGTATTGCAAGTGTTTATACCTGTTCGTTTTCCTCCTATAATATAAAAAAAGGAAGTTTCCGATCATTGTCCAATAAATGTTAGTATGGTAACGAAGGAACTATGGAGAAGTAGGTGTGGAGGGGATGTTAATATTGTGTTCTCCACATCTAATGGGTAGGTAACACGCGTATACTCGCAAAAATAATACAAAACAGATATATTATGATATATATTAAAAATAACATGAATTATTAGGATAGCCGTTAATACGTCCACTCTACAGGACGCGTGTGTTCTTTCTGAAACAAAGTCTCTGAAAATCTGAAGTGAGGCGCGTGCCCGAGTCGTGGGCGATGCGAGTTAGTGGTAATACAAACCTCCTTTGCCAACGTTATAAACTCCATAGTTGAAGCGGTTTATATATTAAAGTTTTACAAACCACATCACTACCCCGCCACGTTCAGACCTTAATTACGAGCGACGAAAATCTGGTGGAAAAATTTTTCATACACCCCGGTACTTATTTTTCGACGGTTATTTTCACAGCCGAAGTTATACCACACTTATTTCATCATGTAGGCAGGCTTTAGTCTATCTTCGGTTACGTTTGTAGTCTTCTCTATTACACCCACTTAATCACTGATAGGTTTTAACTTGGATCACAACCCAATAGACCTTAACTTTTTAGTTATATTGTGTAATAAAATATTGTAAGTTTGGGCAATAGTGTTTTCATTTTAAGAGAGATAAATATGAAATAATGGTTTAGTGTTCATTGCTAGCTATAAAGGTTTTTTTTTTAATTATAGGAGGCAAACTAACGGGTGGGTCACCAGATGCTAAGTGATTACCGACGTCCATAGACACCGGCAACACCAGAGGAGTTGCAAGTATGTTACCAGCCTGTGTTCTTGGGAAAGGGGGAAAGAGGAAGAGAAGGGAGAGGCGGAAGAGGAAGGAGGGGGTGGGTCTCCGGCGCTCTCACTGACCAAACGAAGCACAACAATGCAAACATTGTTACTTTACGTCATTTTTCAATGAGAGAGTGGTATTACCCCGGGCGAGCCCACCCATTTATTCTGAAAGCAGTTACAACTTCAGCGTAGCTCTACCACTTACTAAACTAAATCATATAAAACATCATATAAAGAGAAACATTGTTATCAGAGTGACAACTAGACTTGGAATTAAAAACAAAAAAAAAATAGATTCGAAAAGCGACTGGTTAATTATTCTTTTTTTTTATATCAAAGGACGCAAACTAACTGGTGGGTCACGTGATGTTAAGTGATCACCACCGTCCATAGACACTAGCGACATCAGGGACGTCGCAAGTGCGTTGCCAGCCTGTATATGGGAGAAGGGGAAGGGGAAGGAAAGGGAAAGAAGGAAGGAGGAAGGGACGTGGGCCTCCGGCTCTCTCACTGACCGAACGAAACACAACAATGCAAGCACTGTTATTTCACGTCGGTTATCTGTGAGAGGGGTGGTACTAACCCGGAGGAGCCGACCCATTCATGCTGAAACCAATAATAGCTTCAGCGTGGCTCTACCACCTATTCTTCTTATATGTTAAATTTAAGTACTATTATAAGTCATTATGAGATTGTAAATGCAGCTTGGATTCAAAGAACAAGTTAATATTTACAGAACAGGAAAACAGTAATAAATTAAATTAAAGTCGAAGAAAAATTATGATTACAAGAAAAGTAGAAATTAATTTAAAAGAATATATTTTTATATACGTACGGGTTCTCTGGGCGGACATATATATAAACGAATCTGCGTAATGTATGTACGCGCATAACTTCAGAACGCCGGCAACATATTAGATAATTATTTTTTTGTTGTGTCCGTTATTGCCACAGCAAGTTTTGTATACAAAAAAAAAAATACAAATCGATTAATTAAATAAAGGTTATTTTTTATTAATATTTCGGTGACAAACGCGCATCAACACTCAAACCTTAAAAAAGAAAGTATTGAACCAATTTTGACTAAACTTGACACAGTGATAACTAATATTATAAAGTTGCATCTAGGGTACTTTTCGTCTCATAAAACGCAGAGTTCTCCAGGGTAACGAACGAAAGTATAAAATGTATAGTTGATAAAATTCGACGGATTTTGGAAATTTTTCTTTGTGCTATATATAAACAAAATATATAAAATAAACATGTAAGCTATATTTATTTCCGTCTTTGTCGTCTTTGTCGATCCGTTTAATGCAAATGTATTTTAAGTTATAATTGCGCTGATGTTGCTATGCGAAATTATCAATCAGTTGACATTGAAGTATAAAACCTAATAAGCTAAATTCTTTTTTTTTATATCAAAGGAGGCAAAAGAACTGGTGGGTCAAATGATGTTAAGTGATCACCACCGTCCATAGACACTAGCGACATCAAGGAAGTCGCAAGTGCATTGCCAACCTGTATGTGGGAGAAGGGGGAGGGGAAGGAAAATGAAAGAGGAAGGGAGGTGGGCCTCCGGCGCTCTCACTGACTGAACGAAATACAACAATGCAAGCACTGTTATTTCACGTCGGTTTTCTATGAGAGGGATGGTGCTACCCCGGACGAGCCGACCCATTCATGCTGAAACCAGTAATAGCTTCAGCGTGGCTCTACCACCTACCAAAAATTCTATTCATATATGTGTTTGTCTCTTTATCATAAAGGATTTTCTTTTCAGAATGTCGAAAAAGATAAAAAATATGTGTAAACGAAAATAAAAAGTTAAAAAACATGTGTAAACGAAAATGTCACTAAAATACGCAACGAGTTCTAGGCTTATTTAAAAAAAAGATTTCTCAAATACCAAATGGGTATATGTTTGAGTGAGTCCCTCGATAGTTTTGCTGCGATCGGGTTTTAAGTATTTTAAGACTTTTTTGCGTTTGAAACCGGTAATAAGCGTATTTGGTGCAGACGAAGTTAGATGGGACAGTTTGCTTTATATATTTATTAAAGGTAAGAGATACGTTCGCAATCAATAATTTCTACGAATTTTCTCCTCGTAAACATTTCACTAGAACAAATTAAAGGTATAGACATATTTCTAAGAAGTATCTTATATTGATTCTTCTGCAAAATAAGACACTTCGAATACAAATATACTTATTTGTAATCGGACAAAAATTTTCTGAACAGAACATAATTTGGTAGCAAAGCACTACTAAATGAACAAGAATTTAAGGCAGCAATATCTTTCAGGGGAGTTATCATCATAAGTATATCAGCCTGTAAAAGACTTACTGCAGGATTACCCGATTAGGCCTCCCACGGCAGCGGCTTAAGCCTAGGTTCGATCCCTCGGTAGGGAGCCCTTGAGGGCGTTGCTTGCGCGATACGGTGACACACAAATGTACATCACTGCTACAGCACTATACGATCACCCCCACACACGTGCACGCCTACACGCTTACACATGAAAGTAGAAGGGTTTACTTCTTTTTCCCTTATCGAACTGAAAAACTCTCAATTTTCCGATAATAAATATATGGAGGAGTTGTTGAGGCGTGTATGCTTGGTACACATATACGTTTCAACAACTCATACATATATGAATAGTTAGCTAGGTTACCTAAGATAGATCGCGATTTTGCATGCAACAGGCAACAGCCAAGCCGAGGTGTGCCGTGCACCCTTGAGATGGTTGCCAAGATAAAATCGGCTGAATGCCTTAAGCGCTCGCCTTAGTAGTCCTGTGAAGCTGTTAAGACCTTGTAGGTGGTAGAGCCCCGCTGAAGCTATTTTTGGTTTCAGCATGAATGGGTCGGCTCCTCCGGGGTAGTACCACCCCTCTCACAGATAACCGACGTGAAATAACAGTGCTTGCATTGTTGTGTTTCGTTGGGTCAGTGAGAGAGCCGGAGGCCCACGTCCCTTCCTCCTTCCTTCTTTCCCTTTCCTTCCCCTCCCCCTTCTCCCATATACAGGCTGCCAACGCACTTGCGACGTCCCTGATGTCGCTAATGTCTATGGACGGTGGTGATCACTTAACATCACGTGACCCACCAGTTCGTTTGCCTCCTTTGATATAATAAAAAAAAAAACCTTGCTGGGTCAATAGCGTAGTCATTTCGAAACAAAAAACTTACTGCAGGCACACTTTCTCAATGGATGTATGGGCATAATTACCTCACCATGTCGCGACGTATTGGCGATTTGAGGCTTCGAGAAAATCACATTTCTATATTTTTCCACATACTTTACTAAAATAGTAGAGCTACGGTGAAGCTATTACTGGTTTCACTATGTATGGGTCGACCCGACCTACAGAAACACCCACGTAAAGCAACAGTGCTCGCATTTTTGCATTTCGGCTAGTGAGAGCGCTGGAGGCCCAATTCCCTTCCCCTCACCCTCCCACAACCCTCCCTCCAACAAAGGCTGGAAACGCACTTGCAATTGCCCCGGTGTTGCTAGTATCTATGGACGGCGGTGATCACTTCACATCAAGTGACCCACTTGTTCGTTCTCCTTCTATGATATAAAAAAAGCATACGGTGTACATTGTGGTTGCCACCCAGACCCTGTAAAACCCTACCACCCCGCTTGCGCCATTGCCTCTTTCGTTATTCAGCAGGGTGTACCACGTGCAGGTGAGGTTCCCCACAAACACAAGCTGGCAACGCACTTGCGACTCCTATGATGTTGCTGGTGTCTACGCGGTGGTGATCACTGACATCAGATGACCCACCTTTTCGTTCGCCTCCTATGATATAAAAAAAATCAGTTTCTAAGATTACTTGCTTGTAAAGAAAAATATCTATGACATTTATCAATCACAATAGTATCTTAATTGAATATTTATAATCATTTTTTATGACTAAACGAAATAATATTGAAATAAGATTGCATGTACATGATGCATAGTAAAAAAAATCCTAAATGTTAACTGCTTGATCCATACAAGAAATTTTTTTACATGTTTAATTTTTAATTTATCGTTTTCACTTTAATTAACAATAAGAGTAATATCTTTACACAACTTCATTAAAAAAAAAATCGGCCATATTTACAATCGACACATCTCTAAAAGTTATCCTTTATTGTTTGATTTTCACGCTTCACTGAACACGATCTGGTGGTCCGGTGAAGCTGTTAAGACTTCGCTGGGTCAGTAGCGTAGTGAGTTTGAAATAAAAAGATTTTATGGTCAATGACACTGTCATGGCGCGTACTTTAACAAAGCCTCGTAATTAATTCAATATATTTTTTGTGTTTCTCGAGATAATTAGGTCAAATATTAAGCACCTATTTTTCAATTGAATTAAATTTAAAACGAGAATCGACTACTGATTATCTTATAAAAATATTGCTAGTGACTAACCAGTCGCGCTGTATAAAGTGACATGACACTGTCAGTCGATCATAATCAGGCTTATATTAATTAAGTGATTAATAATATATAGACTGAATATAAAGACGTTGCGAGGGAACCAGAACCCTTAAGAAACCTTAATAAAACTTAGGCTGACATGTATGTATATACCGGTTATTAACGCACTTTAAATATTTTTGTACAGCGAATTTTAAGCACCTTTATTAATATTTAAAAGGTTTTTCTTTTAGGTAATTTAACTCAACACTGTAAGGTGTATATTTTACTCATGAGGTTTATGTTTTATCGGTCCCGTAAACCCGTCGTGTGGGCGCAATGTCCAGGGTCAAAGGAGACAACATTGAAACCTCTTTCTGTTACCATTGAAGAACACGTTAACAATAGATCCCCACTGTATTGGAATCTAAGAAATGATATTATAAAATACGAAGGTAAGGTAGGGTTGTCAAAGAGTGACAAAAGAGAAATGTTTAGTTTTGACATAGAAAAAAAGGGATCGAAAGCTTGTTGTGGTTAAAATAATTATCTATATTTTACATACCATTTTTTTACTTGACGAGTTTGAGACCTTCAGGATTCTAGTATTTTACTATTACTATCATTTACATATCTTTCCGAGGTATTTAAAACAATTTCTATCTTATACCAGTATTAAAAATTAACAGAAGGTAATCGTTTGACAACCCTAAGCAAAACTTCAACAGTGAGGATTACGATTTCTGGAACATACTTTATTCTGCATCAAAGGGAAACTATAAAGCTGATTATCAATTAATTTTCTCAGGTGTCTGAAGGACATAACCGACACGTCTAAGGAGGACATTGTGAGAAATAATGAAAATAATAAAATAAATGTGAAAATAGCACCATTGTGTTTTTTAAACTGTACTGTACTTTAAATCCTCTTCTTTGTACAGCGTCTTTGTATTTTCTATAATAAGTATGAGAATGATATAGTTTTGTATTCACTATCATGTGATCATTTTAGACTATAGCCATGTGTAATTAACCGGATAAAACTTAGGACCATTTTTTATTATACTTTCAATATCTCAAAAATTAAAATAAAAAATTCTTTATTCAGACAGTCACAGTCAACACAGTCATCGAGAAGAACCGGCAAGAAACTCGATCAGGTACATTTTTTGACATATATATTTCCAATACATTATAGAATAGCTTTTAGTAGATGCACAGAGAGGAGTAAATTCCAGATATTTCAATTAATCTGGCCTGATGTCAAAGTGATTAATTGGCCTCATACTGTAATACTTCAAGTAAATAAGTGGACGCCACTTTACACTTTCGTCCGGAATTGATTAGCCACGCTGAAACTTTTATTAGTTGCGTTTCGTTCGGTCGGTGAGAGCGCCGGAGGCCCACCTTCCCTCCTCGTCTCTCCCCCTTCCCATCTTCTTTCCCTCCATTCTCCCAAAACATAGGCTGGCAACGCACCTGCGACTCTTCTGGTGTTGCTTGTGTCTATGGACGGCGGTGTTCGCTAAACATCATGGTGACCCACCTGTTTGTTTGCCTGCTATGTGATATAAAAAAGCCGCTGCCAAGTTTCACTGCATCTAAAAAATCTTAGGTTTTCTTCTTTCGTGACGCTACAAGTACCTAAAAAAGTAAAATCTGAAACCAGTAATGGAAATAGCGATATATTAGTAACTGAAACAGCAAACAGTAATTAAACATTTTGTTAGTTGTTGGTTGAACCCGGCGTTGCCGGTTGGTTGAACAACCGAAACATTGTATCCATTGTAGTTGTCCACATGTTGATCTGTAACATCGTGAGTTCAACCAACAACTAACGACGGGTTTAAATACTTTTTGTTATTTCAGTTACTAATATTTCGTAATTCCTATTACTAATTTCTGATTTTACTTTTTCAGGTTTACGTCACGCAAATAATATTAAACGTTTTTAGTAACCGTGAGACGTGACAGCGGCCAATCAATTCCGGACGGAGGTGCAAAGTAGCGTTGATTTAAGTACTTAGTGTTGGGTTTCCGCAAAGTAACACCTGTATCTATACATATAATAAGAATTGTTGCAGGGTAGAGGGATAAGGAATAAAATACATTTCACACATTTTTAGGAATGTCTGTCTGTAAGTATATCTGTTTGCTCGCATGAATACGCATCACAGCTAAAGTACTGGGCTCACATTAAAACCACAGCAAGTAAATCATATATTTGAGAATACCTTAGCCTTTGTTTCATTAAAATCGGTCCACTTTATCAAAAGTTATTGTAATTTTAATGACGACGCGGCGTAAGTACGAGAGAAAAGTATATAAGTAAATGGACTTAGTACATTCAAATGACTTTATTGATCGCTGTTTTTAACATGAGGATCCACGCGAACGAAGTCACGGGCACAACTGTTACTATCTCAAAAATAAATCTGGGGTAATAATTCTATAGATTATCGCAAGAAGAGTTTTACATTAAAGGTAGCTAGCGTTGAGAGATTTAGGAAATGCAATACCATAAATCTAATGTTTAATCACTATCAATGTATTATGTACAATTAACAGGCAACAGCCCTAGCCGAGGTGTGCCGTGCACCCTTGAGCTATTTGCCCAAATAAAAACGGCTGAGAGCCATAAGCGCTCGCCTTAGTAGTCCAGTGGAGCTGTTAAGATCTTCCTAAGCCAATAGCGTAGTCAGTTCAGAGGCGTAGAGGCGTCCATAGATTGTGGTGACAGTTTGCCATCACACGGTTAATGTTGTCGCCATCGTGGTAAATATGAAAAATTTCTTTCAGTAATGTACGATTGATAAAACAAAAAAATAATATATTTTGTATGTTAAATGAAACTATCGCACATCTCAGCCTATCCACTATCAGTTGTTTTGTGGTGCGTTAACAAATCGTTTGGCAACTGAAATTGAAAAAATTTTTTCCAGGCTCAACTTATTACGTACCATATTTAATATCTTTCTTTTTAAGTTTAATGAAAACTTGTGTAATTAAATAATAAGTCGAATATAATTAAAAAATCCTCATCGGACAACTTCTTTTGGTCTGCCCACGTATTTTCGACTGATTAAGAATATGTTATGTAACTACAAAATCCCATTTTATGGATCTATTTTTTCACTAATAAAAATATCATTCATAAAAGTAATCAAACATATCCCAGCAATAGAAATGTACTTTTGTCTCATTGCAACAATATGCACACCCATAAATTACGGGTTCAATGCTACTTCCCTTTTGATTCTCATACGCCATCTATCGGTATTAGAAATAAAGTTGCCACAGTAAATAATGAAATGAAATATAGTCGGCGTCAACCATTTTAACCGCTCTGAAGTAGATGCGCAGAACACGAATTTAGGTATCAGAGGGACGCGGGACGCAGATAATGTAGAAGGGGAGCAGACTCGCCCACAGAGTACCTTATTTAAGTAGAGGTCGCACTCGTTCTTTCCAATCAGCGCCTCTATAATAAGTTTTTCGAACTAATAGTTGTTTGTTATAGATATACATTTACAGCTATGTATGTACGGATAAAGCGTTATTGCGGAAATCGTATACAAGCTTTCGATCATTTTTGGAACGAAGTTCCTTACGGCAGGCTTGGAGGAGATAGAGGTTTTGCTGTGCGACCGAACTGAAAAAAATGTGATAGTAAAACCGTAACGAAAAGTGCGTGAAAAAAACCGTTAAATGAGACGTGCGCAGGCGCGACAGTCGTATGCACAAGCGAGTAGTGTATAATACCTTTCTCTTTTTTTTTGGAATTATTTCTATGTAATTTTATGTTGTCAAACAAAAATAAAGTGACATATTTTGTTATTTTATTTGATAATTTGAATTACGATTACATAAAATTGAGCACGATTTTTTTTTGCAAATTGTGTCGATTATACTTTAGCTGAAGGAACTTCGTTCCTACCTTGTGTCTCACGACACCATATTTATTTGTAATCAACATATTCATTGAGAGGCAAATCAAAATCCAAGTATATGTAAGTCAATGTTTCTAAGTAAACCCGGAGGTGGATAATAAAATTGTTTATGGGAGGCAAGAAAATTTAACGGAGTACTTTCACATAACAGATACATTAACGAAGTGAAGAAAAAGAAGTATTTGAAAGTAGTTAGAAAAGTCAAAATGAATTGGTGCACACCATCTTTTGTTATCACACTTGTCATCAAAATTACATTACAGTGCCATCTACAGAACGGATTTGTAACCAAAAATACTCGATCCTTTTCCATACAAATCCGAATATGAGAAGCGAAAATAGCGTGGACTCACCCCTAACTGCACCCATGTTGACACATGACGTGTCCTGTCATTACTAATTGCAGTACAGTCGCATTCAGAATAGATTTGCAGTTAATCACATGTTATTGCTATTTTCATTGCTCTCTTGTTTACATTAGTTAGAAGCCTCATCAAGCCACGGAGCTAACATTAGAAATCAACGCTCCACCTGTTATTGGTTTGCTCGCTTTCGTTCTGGGAATTTCGACCTGAAAAATGAACCTCGCGGTGGTTCGAAGACTTTGGTCGACAATGACGAATTAAAGGCGATTGTGGAAGCTGAAATTACACAATCTACGGCTGAATTAGCAGCAACGTTCGACGTTAGCGTCAAAACAATATTGGTCCATTTGCGTCAAATTGGCAAGGTAAAAAAGCTTGACAAATGGGTGCCCTACGAACTCGATGATCGCCAGCGCGAAGTACGCGTCGAGACGTGCCCTGCACTGCTCAACAGACACACAAATGAAGGAATTTTGAACCGCATTGTTACCTGCGATGAAAAATGGATTCTGTTTGATAACCGCAAGTGCTCAGCAAGTTGGTTGGATCTTGGTTCGGCACCTAAACATTGCCCTAAACGAAAACTTACCCCTAAAAAATTGATGGCCACTGTTTGGTGTTCTAACGCCGGTGTGATTCATCACGGCTTCTTACCAAACAGGGTGAGCTAATGCTTGAAGATGTGCCAGCTTCTCCATCACTGTGTTCAGTTCTTCACAGTAGACATCTGAAGTTAACACAATGATGGAGAAGCTGGCAAATCTCCAACCAGCATTGCTCAATCGCTCGTCTCCGCTGCTCCTGCACGACCTCATACTACACAACAGACGGTCTCCAAGTCGGAGTTTCGATCGTGCTGTCAACGTGAGCGGTTGTCCGCTTTGCTGCGCGTTTCGATTTCGATACTCGTGATTTAAAGACGTCTGTTATTACTTCGCGAGTGTTCGTCTGCATTGTTTCGATCGGGCACACGTGCACTGCACTGCACACCTGCACTCTTTTCCCAGAAAATGAGTAAGACTTTTCCATTGTATTTATTTATTGCTTTATTTAATTCTTAGTATAATTATTGGTTTACTCAGTTATTTATCTATTTATTTACGTGGTTCTTTAGTAATTTCTTTATACATTTATTTACTCTTCAATTATTTATTTAATTAATTATCTATTTACTTATTTGTTTTCTATTTACGCATTTTATTTACTTGTATATATATTACATACGTGGATAGTCCCGTAGCTTACCGTTTGGCGTGCGCCCCTGCCCTTCAGACAGGGAGGTTGGTTCGTGGCGCCCACTCCTCCCTTAGGTCATCAACATGTAACACGCAGCTATTTAAAGATTTTCGCCTCCGACAGGGCCCAAACGCGGATATTGTTGTTAGTTTCGATAACTATGTAGCGTCATTCAGTGAAACTACGCAGTACGTGCCCCGCGTGGCAACTGCGAATTCTTACTACAAGAGTAGCAATCGCCGCCTGACGCCCGAGATAGGGGCCTAAGAGGCCCCAATACCGAGCTCCAGCTCGGAGGCCGGCTCCGAGATGGAGCTCAACAGCTCGACTTAGCGGCATCCGCCGAGCCGCCTGCGACCGATGACGCGCCCGCGATTCCCACGCTTTCAGCGCAAAATGTAGATAATGACGGGTATAAAACCGTCACTTACATTAGAAGCTGCGGTTCGCGTTCGTCAGATTCTGACTCGAGTTCCACACCCTCCGAAAAGTTAGTAAATATAAATGGCGCCCGGGTGCCAGCGCCGACTACACCGACAGTCTCTAAGCCACGCGTGGGCGGACCTAGCTCCATCTCTGTCGCTCCTTCCCAACCTACGGGTTCCACAGTTAGGAAACCGCACCTCCCGCTCCCTGTCACGATCCAAGACAAGTCCCATCTCGAATCGACTTAAGTCACGTTCAGTTAATTATACGTCCGCCCTCAATACTCCGGCGGTCATTCATGTTAAATGTCCCATCTCTACCGACCATCGTGCGCTACCAAATTCCTTAGGGAATCAAAGTTAGCCTATTTCACTTTCGCACTCGAGGAGGAACACCTCCTCCGCGTAGTGCTTCGCCGCATCCCGGCTGAGATCTCGGTCGATGACGTCACCCTCTCCCTTAAGGTGAAGAATTTCCCCGTGCGTGAGGTACATCGGATGTACCACCCACGCACCTGCGCCAGGTATAACATGGTATTAGTCCTCCTCGACAGCTCGCAGAAGGGCAAGGCCATTTTTAACCTCACTTCTGTGTGTGATCTTAACGGTATCACCGTCGAACCCCCACGCAAGACACATACCCCGTCGCAGTGCCATAACTGTTAGTGTTATGGTCACTCGGCGAGGAATTGCCACCTCCGCCCCAGGTGCTTCAAGTGCCTGGGAGACCACGCCACGAAGGAGTGCGCGTGCACTCCCGGCACTCCTGAACCTCCGAGTTGCATGTTGTGCGGTAAATCGGGTCATCCCGCGAACTATTGCGGTTGTCACCGCGCACCGCGCACACAACGTCCCCGTCAGGCAAGACAGGCGCTCAGGGCGCCTGCGGCCACTGACCGCCCTCCGCCTTCACCTCTCATGTCCGCGGAGGCCTTCCCGGGCTAGCCTGGCGCCTCCCGCGCCCCGTTAGCACCCGCGCCCGCGACCTCACCACGCTCGCAACCCTCTTTGCCGCGCACGGCTCAACCCGGGCGAGCCCCTATGGCCTCCCGGGCACCCCGTCCCCAGCCTCAGACTTCTAAGCCTCAGGCGTTGCCGCCACAGGCAGTTTTTACTGTCCCCCCTGCCACTAACGAGTTTAACTGGATTAGCCAGTTGCTCCGCGAGCACGACCTCAAGGAGGTCCTCGAATTCCACGCCGTCCTCACGTCGGAGAAGGAGCTGGGTTTGCTTAACGGATTAGCGCGCTATCCGGCTATCGGAGCCACAATACAACGTCTCGCCCGTACTTCACCATCCAAATAAAAATTAAAATTCACGGGTCTAAATAAAATAAAATCACGCGGTCTATCTCTTTCGTTCTTTAACGCGAGAAACCTTAAGATACAGCGCGATCTAGTAGCAGACTTTTTACGCGATAGACAGATAGACGTTCTCCTCATCCAGGAAACTCTTTTAAAACCGAAGATGCGTAATCCTAGAATCGCGAATTATTGCATAGTATGAAACGACCGTGCCACCCGCGGGGCCGGCATCTTAATCGATTTTAGGTGTTCGTTGTATTGCATGCCGTTAGATCCGCCCGCGCTAACCAATATGGAAGTGTCACTGTGTAAATTAGGTATGACCGGTCACTCGAATATTATTTTAGTTTCCGCGTATTTGCCACCGAACAAAGAATTGCTAAGATCCGATTTGCAGGCACTACTTAATTTAGGAGATTCAGTTATTATAGCAAGAGACCTCAATAACGGAAACGTTATCTGGAATAGTCCGTGTATCTCTCGTAACGGGAGAATACTCGGCGAACTAGGTAGGCGGTCGTATACGAACTTGATTCAGATCATCGCCCAGTTGTTTTACAGTTAGGTCACAACTCAGACTTCACCCCGCCGTAGGTTAGGGTGGCTGATTACGCGAAACTCGATCAATATTTTAAAGAAAATCCGTCGTCTAGTAGTTTAGACAAGATTCCGGACGTGTTGGTGTCTAAAGCCGACGCGGATTCGGCCATCGATTACCTGGTTGATTATCTCCAGACAGCCGTCAGGGTGACCTCAAAAGAGGTACAAGCGGCGAACGATCGCCGTTTTATACTCCCCGACGACGTGAGAGCATTGATCACGGAAAAGAACGCCGCGACTCGAGCTTACGACGCTTACCCGCGATCGTTTACGTTCGTTACGAAAAACAGTCAAGTCTCGTATTTCTGAGATCCGGGGCGACAGGTGGGACAGACTCCTGGAGGGTCTCCAGCCGTCTCACCTGTCGTACTGGACTCTAACGCGAACTCTCAAATCAGATATGGTTATTCCAATGCCTCCTCTCGACAGAGGCCCCGGGTTGCCTCCCACGTTCGATAGCATAGATAAAGCGGAATGCCTTGCCGTAAGCTTAGATTCGCCAAACACTGATAACACTGACCCTTTCCATAACGGATTAATCGAATCAGCTGCGGAGCATGTACTCGCGTCTCCTCCGGCGGATACCTTAACCGCGATTACTTTTGATGAAGTTGCAGGCGCAATCAAGCGTCTCAAGCCTAGGAAGTCCCCAGGTGCCGATGGGATCAGGAACGAGGTTCTGAAACTCCTTCCTGATCGCATCATAGTCCTATTGGTCTGCGTCTTCAATGCGGCCATGTCCCAGGGTCACTTTCCGGCCGTCTGGAAAAAGGCCGTAGTGATAGGTATTCACAAGCCAGGCAAGAAAGCTACGCTTCCCGTTAGCTATCGCCCCATTGGTCTGCTAGATACCTTAGGAAAACTTTACGAGCGGCTCCTTCTGAACTGTCTCCAGTTCTCGATTACAGATTTAAAATTAATACTACCTGAGCAGTTCGGATTTCGTGCCGAACACTCTTGCACGAATCAAGTACACCGCCTCACGGAGTACATTTTCTTTAAATTTAACGCCGATCCGAAACGCACAATTGCAGTCTTCTTCGATGTCGAAACTGACGCTGACAAAACGTTATTTACACTTCCGGCTGGCGGTCGGACTTTCTTCGGAAGCGCATCGAAAATGCCGTTCATACTCTCGGTGAATGGTTTCGTCGATGGCTCATAGAAGTTAATCCCGATAAGAGTGCCGCAATACTCTTCGATTCCACGAAACGCGCTAATAACTTTGAGCCCATCAGGCTATACAGAATCGATATCCCTTGGGTCGAAGAGGCCTAATATCTTGGTGTTACATTAGACAGACATTTCAAATTCAATTCACATATAGACAGATTGCGAATCAAAGCCGCTATGGTCTTGGGTCGCCTCCATCCGTTGCTTTGTCGTAAGAGTAAGATGTCCCTCAGACACAAGCTCACTTTGTATAAGACGTGAACCCGTCCCGTGATGACATATAGCTGCCCCGTTTTTGCGCATATGTCCAAAGATAACTTTCATAAGCTGCAGGTTTTCCAAAATCGTGTTTTACGTAAATTGACCGGTGCCCCGTCGTACATCCGGAGAGTCGATCTCCATAGAGACCTAGAGATCCCTTCTATCTGGGCGTACGTAAAATCACTTACGATTAGTTATTTAAAACAGCCGCGAATCATCCCAGTCCGTTAGTGGTACCCTCCGCAAATTATGAACCCGTACGTAACTGCGCGTTATAAAAGACGTCCGCGACACATTTTTACCGACCCTCCTGATGATAACACGTCAGCGAACGATCAGTACCAGCCTGTCCCTCTAAACAGAGCGTGTTCACGCTCACGCCCGCGTAACCATAGATCACGCCACCGTAGTCTGGGGGATAATATCGCTCGCGCACACCCGATTAGGTCTCCCACGGCAGCGTCAAGCCTAGGTTCGATCTCTCGGTAGGGAGCCCTTGAGTGCGTTGCATGCGCGATACGGTGACACACAAATATACATTACTGCTACAACACTACACGATCACCTCCACACACTTGTGCACGCATACACGCTTACACATGAAAGTGTAAGGGTTTACTTTTTTCCCTTATCGAACTAAAAAACTCAATTTTCCGATAATAAATATATGGAGGAGTTGTTGAGGCGTGTATGCTTGGTACACATATACGTTTCAACAACTCATACATATATGAATAGTTAGCTAGGTTAGCTAAGATAGGTCGCGATTTTGCATGCAACAGGCAACAGCCAAGCCGAAGTGTGCCGTGCACCCTTGAGCCGGTTGCCAAAATAAAATCGGCTGAGTGCCTCAAGCGCTCGCCTTAGTAGTCCGGTGAAGCTGTTAAGACCTTGCTGGATCAATAGCGTAGTCATTTCGAAAAAAAAAGTCTTCAAGTTGCAAGAATTGACGTTGGAATTTCTCCGTGACCCGCCCTACTCACAAGACCTTGCGCCTACAGACTACTACTTTTTCCAGAATTTGGATAACTCCTTGGCGGGAAAAAAAATTCAATACCCGAGAGGCAGTACAAAATGCCTTTGAAAAATTTGTTGGCTCCCGTCCAGCTGATTTCTTTAAGAAGGGCATCAATAAACTGTCATTGCCTTGGCAAAGATGCATTGATTGCATGGGTGATTATTTCGATTAATACAAATAAAAAAATACATGAAAAAAAATCGTCTAAATTTTTTCATACTAAACGGCAATTTCATAGGTAAAGACTTAATATAATAAGCAATTATCCACTTGGGCCATAATTGATAAAAAACGTAATATATTGTACGTATAATATCGAGACAATGATTAATAAATGTCAATGTTAAATTCCTATAATAATATATTGAATATGTTTTGTATTAACTTCTTGCCTGTACTATGCCCAAGACAGAACTTAAAGCTAAATTCAGAGCGGCCAAAAACTACAACGCGGATTTCATGAAAAAATTGCAATAACAGCCATCTAGCGCACGATACACGTTTTACAAACCTCGCGCTACTGTTTCCCTCTTCGCTTTTATGCGCAGAGTATGTACTCTATGTACAAATTTTCTCTTCAATCACATTATAATTCATTCTTGGCGGGTTTTTAGAATATCATTTAGTGGCTTTAACAATTTTGTGTTGTTTAGCTGTATATTTAATTTTTTTTTTCCCGAACTGACTACGCTATTCACCTAGCAAGGTCTTAATAGCTTCACCGGACTATTAAGGCGAGCGCTTAGGCCACTCAGTCGATTTTATTTAACAATTAGCTCAAGGGCACCAAGCACACCTCGGCTTAGGCTGCTACCTGATACGTGCAATTCGCGACATAAGCTAGCTATTCATACATATATGAGCTGTTGGAACATATATGTGTATCAGGCATACATACCTCAACAACTCATATATATTTCGTATCAGTTATCTTCTAAACTATTTCAGTTCGATAAGGGAAAGAAATAAAACCCTTCCACTTTCATGCCACAAAAAATCCCTGAAAATATCCAAGGGCACCACATCTTGTTAGAACACTTAATTGATCACAAGGGACTTGTAACATTATTACCTATTCGACAATGGTAGTAATCATCTAGAAAGAAGATCGGTTGCCAAAAAACTCACTATGTGTATATCGAACTATTTTAATTTTTCACTTCGTCTTGTAATTGAATTTGTGTGTTTAATTTTAATTGGGATTTATAATTACTTTGACAGTGGCTACGTTTTTCATTTGTAACTTATAATACAAAAACAAATGGAACGGAAATAGATTGTCAAATACAGAAAATAATATGTGTGAACACATCGAATTTTTTATTGGCTTATTAATGACTGTCCGAATAACTAAAAAGATTATTGAATGTGTATTGTTTGATATAATTGAATAAATAATTTGATATGTGCATACTGCGTTCGTTATTCTGTTAATTAGGTTTTAAGAATTAATCGAAAAGACTGTCATTTCAAATTAAGTAAACGGTTATCAGTCGAAGCGCCGTGAGGGCTAACAGAGAATTATAAATACACCACTCTCTATGCATCCACTAAAGACTAAATATATGTATTAGGGCGTTTTAAAATTATTCTTTTATAATTTTCTCACGGAACCAAGCTCAAAAAATTCGTTTTTTGATGCCAAAATAAGCCTCTGAAAATATTAGCTCTTAATATTAAGGTTGTTCGTACGGCACTTTTCGATTTCCCATAAAAAAAAAATTCTTTAGGATATTGTAACTAATTAACCATATGTTGCTCTGCAATTTCCAACAAATATTTTACTCTCTACAAAAATGTACTGATATCATTTTTCGAAGTATCAACCCATTCAAAAGTAATTCGGAGTTTTTTTTATATCAAAGGAGGCAAAGGAACTGGTGGGTCACGTGATGTTAAGTGATCACCACCGTCCATAGACACTAGGGATATCAGGGACGTCGCAAGTGCGCTGCCAGCCTGTATATGGGAGAAGGGGGAGGGGAAGAAAAGGGAAAGAAGGAAAAAGGAAGGGACGTGGGCGTCCGGCTCTCTCACTGACCAAACGAAACACAACAATGCAAGTACTGTTATTTCACGTCAGTTATCTGTGAGAGGGGTGGTACTACCCCGGAGGAGCCGACCCATTCATGCTGAAACCAAAAATAGCTTGAGCGGGGCTCTACCACGTACTAAAAAAGTTAAAAAGTTATCCATGTCGTCATCACATAATGAATTTAAATTGGACCTCAAATAACTATTTTTTTGTAGACCGTTCAATTCTCTACAAATATATTCGATGGTAATTGTAGGGCAATTTATGGTTCATTAGTTATAAAAGTCAGAAAAAATAAAACATTTTTTCTTATGTAATTCTTATGGAAAATCGAAATGTGCGATACGGACGCCCTAAATATTAATGGCTCATATTTTCAGAGGTTTACTTTGGCATCTAAACGAACTTTTTGAGCCTGGGTCCGAGAAAAAATATATCTTTTTATTTGAAACGCCCTTATATTTTCTCGATGCGCGAGTTGTTTTTCGCGAATAGTTTTCATGTTTCAAAGCGCGCGTTCTCGTGACCTAAATTGAATAAAGAATTTTTGATTACCAGTAATACTTGTTAAACACAACTGAGTCTCAAATAAAACAATTCTATTTTTTTATTTATTATATGTTACATACAAAATAGTTTTAATAACTTTATAGTAAATAAATGTTGATATTTGTAGAAAAAATAGTGATTATTATAAGTTATCAAAATCCGGTACTGGACTCTTCGTTGCCTGCGCCATTGCGGCTTTCGGAAGATCTTCACCTTGATTCATCACCGAATTCAAAAGCCTCTGTAAAAAAATAAATATGTGTGTCACATGCGGTAGAAATTAAGCTTTAAAAAAATTATAATCATATTAACAATAGTGTACTCTCCATACTATTGACTACATCGAGGGTGTTACTAATGACCTGACACGCCATTGATCAAAGTTATCGGATGTTCGTACATTGGCTGAATGCTATTAATTGCGAGTCGGTCGAAGAGTTCGGAGATTCTCGCTCAGGCAGTTGAGCAAGTAAGATCTATGGTACGAACAATGGATCGTGGTAAATATACCAGTGTTGTATTTGATTGTTCTTGGTGGACTCTACCTAACATGTCCCGACATGTTTTTTTTTTTTTTTTTTTTTTTTTTTTTTTTTTTTTTTTTTTTTTT
>JACEII010000131.1:255816-267555 GCA_014332785.1 Antheraea mylitta
TTCATATATGTCATCTCCATACATTTTTCCGTTTTCTATTTGCGTTAGTGATTGTAGACAAGCCACTTGGCTAGGCCCCTAGTATTTACATTATGCCGGCCTTTTACTAAATTTAATTTTTAAAAGTTTTTACGGACATACATTAAATTATCAAGAATGTATTGGGAGGGTAGAATTAAGATACGAGCAGAAACTAGTACTGGGTATGTTTGATTTTTGCCTTTGTATCATCAATTTTTATTTGTTACAAAAAAAAAAACTTACGCTTCTTTATCTGGGAACATTTTGCTAACGAGCCCGATCTGTAACGCCTCGCTCGCGTCAAATTTCCTACCGGTGTAGCACAACTCCCTCGCTATAGACGTGTTGTTAACAACCTGAAATATTGTAAAAACGCTCACAGCATATAATCCAACATATGAATTACCCAGTTATCACCACGACTATGCTGGCGACTAAGACTTTGGAGGTGGTAGAGCCACAGGTAGTATCACCCGACACACAGAAACACCGACGTCAAGTAACAGTGCTTACATTGTTGCGTTTCGTTCGGTCGGTGAGAATGCCCGAGACCCATCTCACCTCCTCTACCCTTTTCTCTACCTCTTCCCTCTTCTCTCCCCATCCCCATTCTCCTATTCCCCCAAAACACAGGCTGGCAACTTGCGACTCCCCTGGTGTTGCTAGTGTCTATGGACGCCGGTGATCGCTTAACAGCAGGTGACCCGCCTGTTCGTTTGCATCCTATATGATATAAAAAAGACTATAGGCAACTATCTACTCTACAAGTTGAATGTTTAGACAGGGGCAATATTTAAGGACGATACTTTGCAATCGATTCTCGTTCTAAATTAACTAAAACAATAGGTACTTAATATTTGAATATCTAGAAAAATGCATACAATTATAAGCAATCCTCTACGCGTCTATGTTAAAGCAATATCAATGACCGACAGGTGAATTGAGAGTGAACGTGGGAACGTCATGAACAAAAAAAAAAAGGTTTATTATCTGTTTTATTATCGAAAATTAACTCCGAATAGCCCCTCGCAGCTTTCGGCACCGGTCATTGCTCCTAGGTTTATTACGTTTGTAGCTATAATTTTAAAAGTATAGAACAAACCTTAACTTAGGTTTACTTTGTTGTTTTTTATTATTTGTTTTGATATAATTTAACTTGCGGACCCGGTAGACGTGGTCTCACCTTGACAATGAAAAAAACCTTGACTAATATACCTAAATCTTCCTGACGAATCACTTTACCTCCTGGTACAAACGGCAAGAAAACCGGTTCCGTAGTTTTTGAGTTTCTCACGAAGACATGCGTGGTAGGGAACTTTGTTTTATACTAGGTAATGTATGTAATATGTGGTTAACGTAACTATGAAGTATCATATCCTAAAATACTGCGAGTATTTAATCTTTCGCCTGGAACATTCATTGGGGTGTAAGGGGTGTCGACTAACATCTTAAGACTTGAGACACCCAAGCCAACCTCACCAGTACGTGGTGCTCCCTGCTGATCAACGAACGAAGCAATGGCGATAGCGGGGTGGTAGGGTTTTACAGCCCGACTGGATCGCAACCACCATGTATATGGCGAAAAAGCCCGACATAGTGACTCGCTTCTGCGCGTCGCGTTTCGGGATCAGCCTGTGCATATCCAGTACCGGATGACTTTCGTCATTATGGCCGGCATGACAGCGGCAACCGGCGATGGATAATCTGTCTATCGGTAGTTGCCGATGTTTTTGGATTATACTATGCTTAACATCAGGCACAGTGCAGTCACTTTGTCGTGCTTCAATAAAAAAAAAGGTAAAATTGTAAGTTATAATCTATACTAATATATAAAACTGAAGAGTTTGTTTGTTTGTTTGTTTGTTTGGTTGAACGCTATGATCTCAAGAACTACAGATCCGATTTAAAAGTTTATTTTAGTGTTAGATAGCTCATTTATCGAGGATGGCTATAGGCTACATATCATCACGTTAAAACCAAAAGGAGCTGAGCACTAATTAAGAATGTCTCAAAATCGGGCTATTTTGGAAGCTTCCGCTGCGTGTTAATGTCAGTATTATATGCGTTGCCATGGTAACGCGATAACATTCTATCAAAAATATTTTCATGGTTTATTTTGTATTCCTATTCAAAAAGTTTATTTTACGTTAGTTTTGTTTTCGATTTTTAATTATACGTGTTACGTTTATATCGCAAACATTTCTTAAGTTTATTTTGTGTTGTTATTCAGAAAGTTTAGTAGTAATAATATTCGTCCAATAAGACAGTCGAAAGTATTAATCCATACAGCCAATTCTGAAGTTATCAATATAGTTAGTTTTCTTCTATGTCCAAGTTAATGTAAAGGTATAAGCGCCGAATCCTCTACATAATATAACGTAATTTTTTATCTTCTTAATCTTCAAGACCATAGAATTAATGCTTCGTGGTTTTATTTTTCATTCATTTCACTTATGCAAAATAAACGAACGATATTATATAATACGCAACCAATTTCTACACGATATAGAATCATGTAACACAATATTATGGAAAAAATATAAAATCCACTACATGACAGACTGAAATCCCGCCAAACACTCTTAAAAAACTCTATTCTACATTAGTTTTGTTGCCAGTTTTTTATTTGTGATATATTACGTATTATAAAAGTAAAGTGAGTGTAATTTATATTAAAATAAATTATTTTTGGCGAATACAATCTGTGATGCTACAAACATCAAAATTTTTTTAACTCTGTCGATATGTCTGTTTTTTTATTTGTTCCGGGTAATCTCCGAAACGACTGGACCTATGTGAATGTTTTTTTTTTTCGTAGAAATGACTACGCTTAACAGTTTCACCGGACTACAAGTAATATTTGAACAGGAATTCTACGGGCAAATAAGTAACTAATTAGCTGTTTTATTTAATATTGTTCGATAATGTGTAGCTTCATATTTTCATTATTTTCTTATATACGAGTAGTGTGAGCACTGAGGGTTAAATATAGTTTAAAAGTCCAGTTATGTGACTGATCATAATCCCATCCCATTCGATACACTATTAGTATTCACATACATAATGTACACGTTACCTGTTACAGTAGATGATGTGCGTGTGATACAAATATTTTTGAAATAGTATTGTTGTAATTTACACTAGATGTGTAATCACAATTTTAAATTTATTTAATATATTTAAAAAAACGCGCGCGAAGCCGCGGGTAACAGCTAGTTCTGTATATAGATGTACATAGACAATATATAGATGTTGCTTAAGTATCATGTTAAAGTACTTCTTATGATCCGATTAGGCCTCCCACGGCAGCGGCTTAAGCCTAGGTTCGACCCCTCGGTAGGGAGCCCTTGAGTGCGTTGCTTGCGCGATACGGTGACACACAAATATACATCACCACTACAACACTACACGATCACCCCTACACACACGTGCACGCCTACACGCTTACACATGAAAGTGGAAGGGTTTACTTTTTTCCCTTATCGAACTGAAAAACTCTCCATTTTCCGATAATAAATATATGGAGGAGTTGTTGAGGCGTATATGCTTGGTACACATATACGTTTTAACAACTCATACATACATATATGAATAGTTAGCTAGGTTAGCTAAGATAGGTCGCGATTTTGCATGCAACAGGCAACAGCCAAGCCGAGGTGTGCCGTGCACCCTTGAGCTGGTTGCCAAAATAAAATCGGCTGAGTGCCTTAAGCGCTCGCCTTAATAGTCCTGTGAAGCTGTTAAGACCTTGCTGGGTGAATAGCGTAGTCATTTCGAAAAAAAAAAAAAAACTTCTTTTGATTAGTCGAGATACTGTCAATCTTTAATGATCAGTCATAAGTGTCGTAAATATCTAAATATATAAATTATTATGTATCATATTGAATAATTAATTACTAATCATTTTTACGAAATTTTATATTTAAAGTACTTCTTATGATTGGTCGAGATACTGTCAGTCTACAACGACCAATCATAAGCAAGTAAATCGGTGGGGATGAAACTATAAGAGCGCGTATTCCGGGGTATTTCGGGTACGCGTTCGATAACACTGACAAAGCAGAATGTCTCGCCGCGAGTTTAGAAAAACAGTGTTCGCCAAACACTAATAATACTGACCCTTCCATAATAGAGTCCATCGTAACAGCTGTAGAGCATGCACTCGCGTCTCCTCCGGCGGATACCCTAACCCCGATAACGTTTGACGAAGTCTCGGCCGCCATCAAGCGTCTCAAACCTAGGAAGTCCCCAGGTCCCGATGGGATCAGGAACGAGGTTCTGAAGCTCCTTCCTGACCGCATCATAGCTCTATTGGTCTGCATCTTCAATGCGACCATGTCCCAGGGTCATTTTCCAGCCGTCTGGAAGAGGGCCGTAGTGATAGGGATTCACAAGCCCGGCAAGAAAGCTACGCTTCCCGATAGCTATCGCCCGATTAGTTTGCTTGATACATTAGGGAAACTTTACGAGCGGCTCCTTCTGAACCGTCTCCAGGTCACAATTAACGAGCAAAGTTTAATTTCACCCGAGCAGTTTGGATTTCGCGCCAAACACTCTTGTCCGGATCAAGTACTCCGCCTCACGGAGTACATCCTTTCTAATTTCAATAAAGATCCGCATCCGGAGCCGGATCCGCCCGTGAAAAACACTAATCCGAAACGTACAATAGCAGTATTTTTCGACGTCGCCAAGGCCTTCGATAAGGTCTGGCACGAAGGGCTCATATTCAAGTTAAATCAAGTCGGCATACCCGATAGGTTAGTTCACATCCTCCGCGATTATCTAGCCGATAGAACCTTCCATTTTAGAGTTGACGGCGAACTCTCATCGCCCCGTCCGATACGCTCAGGTGTGCCGCAAGGCTCAATTCTCGCGCCCACCCTCTTCAACCTGTTCATCAGTGACCTACCTAAGCTCCCGGGAGTCGAGGTAGGTTGTTATGCTGATGATACAGTCATCTACGCCTCTGGCTGGCAGCCGAGTAGACTTAGAGATCGCATCGAAAAAGCCGTTAGCACATTCGGTGATTGGTTTCTTCGATGGCGCATAGGTATTAACCCCGATAAGAGTACCGCGATACTCTTCGATCCTAGGTATCGCGCGAACAAGCTAAAGCCCATAAGGCTATACGATTCCGAGATACCTTGGACCACCGAGGTCAAGTATCTCGGCGTCACTTTAGATCGACATTTAACATTCGATTCCCACATTAAGAGAGTGCGAAACAAAGCCGCTATGGTCTTGGGTCGCCTCCATTATTTACTCTGTCAGAAGAGCAAACTGTCCCTCAGACATAAGCTCACATTATATAAAGTCTGTATTCGTCCGGTAATGACGTATAGTTGTCCGGTTTTCGCCCACGCGAGGAAGCTAGATACGCTTCAGGTTTTGCAGACCCGGGCTCTGCGTAAGATCACCGGTGCTCCTTGGTTCGTCCGGAAGGCGGATCTCCACAGAGACCTGGAGGTGCCGTCCATCTGGGCGTATATTAAATCACTCTCTACTAGCTATTTCGAGCGAGCCGCGATTCATCCCAGTCCGTTAGTGGTATCCGCCGCGAACTACGAACCCGTGCCCAACGCCGGGCGTTATAAAAGACGTCCGCGACACATTTTTATCGACCCGCCCGACGATATCACGTCAGCGAACGATCAGTACATGCCTGTCCCTCGTAACAGAGCGTGCTCACGCCCACGCCCGCGTAACCACAGATCGCGCCGCCGTGGTCTGGGGGTTAACTTCGCTCCCGCACACCCGATTAGGCCTCCCACGGCAGCGGCTCAAGCCTAGGTTCGATCCCTCGGTAGGGAGCCCTTGAGTGCGTTGCTTGCGCGATACGGTGACACACCCATACATCACTGCTACAACACTACACGATCACCTCCACACACGTGCACTCCTACACGCTACACATCTTGTGGAAGGGTTATTTTGTGAAAGATTTTTCCCTTATCGAACTGAAAAACTCTCCTAATTTTCCGATAAAAATATATGGAGGAGTTGTTGAGGCGGATATGCTGGTACTCATATACGTTTCAACAACTCAAACATATATGAATAGTTAGCTAGGTTAGCTAAGTTAGGTCGCGATTTTTGCATGCAACGGGTAACAGCCAAGCCGAGGTGTGCCGTGCACCCTTGAGCTAGTTACCATTATAAAATCGGCTGAGTGCCTTAAGCGCTCGCCTTAGTAGTCCGGTGAAGCTGTTAAGCTAGGTCAATAGCGTAGTCAGTTCGAGAAAAAAAAAAAAAAAAAAAAAAAAGTATTTCGGGTATTCGTTATTTAGGATTGAGTACAAACACATAATATGTTAAATATTATCTGTAGGCTGTTAAAATTGAAACGGTACTGTAATAAATCTGATAGTTAATGCTACCTAAAGTGTTTTGCATTTAAAAATCTTTGCTACTGGTTGAAGAACGTACACGGTTTACAATCATAATATAAAGTATGTTTAATCTGGAATTAAATGTGTGAAATCAGTTATTTAAGATGAGAAACATTAACCGTAATACCTTGGGAAGCCTCTGCAATGCCCCCACATCAGCTGCGAGACCGACTTCCACTTCTTTCACCGTGAACCATGCGTCTTCGGTGCAGTATCTATAATTTAAAATTAATACATGTTAGTAGTCCCCACGACGTTTGTTCCACCTAAAGCATTATACTTTTTTTTGCATATGAACCTTCTCTTGACAATATCAAACACGACAAAAAAATAATTAGCGAAATCGATTCAACTGTTCTCGAGATTTGTGCTTAGAAACATTCAGCAATTCCTTTTTATATTATAGAATAAACCAATTATATTAGAACTAATTTTTTTTCCTCGAACTGACTATACTATTGACCTAGCAATGTCCTAACATATTCACCGGACTACTATTGTAACTAAAAAGCTGTAAATACGTCACCTACATCATATTTTGACAAAACAAATGGCACGATAACGCACACATACATAAATTAATATTGTAAGGCCACGCTGTCTTACATAAAATGTAAAAGTAAGATGGGATATTCTCAATATCGGTGGTAAGAAATAAATACTTAATAGAACCAGTGTTAGTTTTGACATCCATAAGTGCCTTTTCAGGGCCTAAATTGAATAGAGTATTTTGATTTATTTTATATACTTTGTGACTTTCCTGAAGAGGTTGTATCATCAACCCAGCATTGTAGCAGTTATGCGTGCTCATACAAATAGACAGACATTTCTAAAATTGATTGAAATGTGTTTTATTACGTTTTTTTTTTATAAAATCTAGAAAGTCAAGACACGTAACATTTACATTTTCATTATATATGTATACATAGATTAAGATTATAAAATGACAAAAAATGTACGACCATGTTTGCAGAAACGTGGAAATACTGATCATTATTGAAAAAGAGGTCTGATTAAAAAAAATACTAGTAGAAATCAACATTATCAATAATACCAACTATAGCAGAGTCGCGAGCTGTTTCCATTATAATATAATTTTTTTTATACCTTATATCAGCAGCTGTTATAAGATTCACACCAGCTCCAATGCATGCCTTGTGGATAACACTGATGACTGGCTTCGTACAAATTTCCAGCGCAGTAATGCCATCCTGGTAAAAAAAAAAAACGTACCGGTATATAGAAGTGCCGGCGAAGCGAACGAAATACGCCTATATGTACAATTTGTTAGACAAATATTTGCTGTCCAAATGCTTCTCAATCCACTTGACGTCAATTTGACTGAAAAAATTGGAGCCAAGACGAGTAAAATCTATAGATTCTATAAAGTATACTGCAACTTAGCCTCATTTTAAATTTATAGTTTAATAAGAAAATGCATGAAAATCCGTTCCTACTGAACCTGAACTAAACCTTTTTGAGTTTATCGCGAACAAACAGAAATACATATGTGCCAGAAGAGTTAGTTTCAAAATATATAGTGATTACACTGTTTGTTATTAGCTTACAAGTTCGCGTTTTTGCGTAACCCAAGCCGAGCTAAGCCATGTACCTTTGAGATAGTTGTCAAAATAAAATCGGCCGAGTGCCTTAAGCGCTCGCCTAAGTAGTCCGGTGAAGTTGTTAAGGCCAATAGTGTAGTCAGTTCGAAGAAAATAAACCGAACTTGAAGATTATTCTATAAGCTACGTTAGTTCTAAGCTTGCGACTATAAGTTTAAAGTTTAGACTTAAGGTTGCGATACGTTTGAGTACGCTTTATAGATTACACCCTTCGGTACAGTTTAACCTCCATTTGCAACAGCAGATCGCTGTCAGTTTTCAAAGCAATTTGACGCTATTGACAGCAAACAGTTATTACAAATGGACGTCAAATTGACATTAAACACTTCTGTGTGCTTAGTGTGAGTTTTTGTACCTACTCGGACGCGTTGACGTTCACTACGGTTTGTATGGGATTTTAAAAGCGCCATCTAGTTGTTCGCATGTAAGACGTAGTTTATGAGTGCGAGTTTTGTATGTTTACTTTGTTGATATCGAGGTTCGAAACGCGAGCACGTAGAGCCGCGTAAATGCTTATTTGCGAGTGCGAGTTACAATTATATGCATTTTGACGTTTCATAAGTAAATATACTCACATTGACATTAGTACATCTTTCACTTTGAATTTTGTCGTGAGACGTATAGCTTTGTAGAGTAAAAGTATTTTTATAGCATAAATAATATAGAAGCAAGTTACTTTTTGCGTTGAAAATGTTCGAAATAGTGAAAGCACAAGATATAAGAAATAATATGGCCATTGTTCATACAAAACTTCGCAGTAGCAATGATCTATTATAAGATCCTATGGAGGTTCATACTATGAAAAGGTATCACTTCACAGAGAAAACATTATAGTGTTTGTGCAAAGAACTTTACGAGAAACTAATATAAAGCCTTCATCACTATGAGTTACATTGAAAATAAAGGTAAATATTCTTGATCTTGAGTGAACTTTTTTTATCATATAAGTGCAATAATCGTGATCTTTACAAAATATACTCAATACACCTGTGACTAAATCCAATCGGGAGCTAATAGGGGTAGCAAATAAACTCTCATGAATAAAGCATTGTAAGGAATATGTAAATTTAAAATCTAACCTTCTAATGTATATATCCATAGTAATTTCTTTGTATTTGTTTATTTACCAAGTCATATGCATATGGTATATTCAAGGGTTACTATAATAAAGAAAACTATTTGCAATGTTACAATTTATTTCAAATTGATATCTTTGAACAGACAACTTATGAGAAGGGTGACACAATTCTTACTAAATAATATAACTTTATTCCAATTTAAACAAGGCTATGTATCTATAATTGATGTATATATGCATCAACATATATATTAATGTATTTATTAATTCTTTCAGGCTTTATTGTAAATGCTATGACTAGATGTTTTGATGGTAGTCATTTCATTGTTTGGACCTCCTAAAGAAGATGAACATCTTTATTACTATTGTAAACACTACCACTCTCTTAAATGGATAAATGGTAAATATTATTTTAACTTCAAAAAATATATGCATTAGATTGACTTAAATAACCTACAAATAACTATTTCATATATGACTGGGTTGATGAAAGGCATATTATAAAAGTTAAGGGGAAATTTGGTATTGACTCACTAATATGTGATACAATATAGTCAGCTATATAATCATATAATTATTAGACTAACATGGAAAAATAGTGTGGTTTTTTCTAATATATATATATTAATATATACATACTCTGACATTGGTGTACCTAGAATAGGTAACACTCATAAACATCCAGTATTTCTGTATTTGAAGTATAAGTGTATTTGTAATGACAAATTGTCAGCGCTTTACTTACAATAAACAAATAAACGGGGAAAACATATTTGTTCTACCACCACATACTTTGTAATTGAAATAGGAAAACTTAATTTCATTAATTTTTTATAAAAATATTCAATTATTTTTAATCCCCCTATATTCATGGAAAAGATGTATGTAGACAAGTATTCTATAATTGTGTTTTTCATTTATATTGTACATATACATCAACAATTTCACAGTAATAATATTGTTTAATTTTTTAGGAGATTGGCTTCCCACTTGTTGATGATTCCAATTTTTCATACCACTTCTGACACAACAGAAGCTAATCATGAAGGAAAGCATACAGAGGCTGAAATATTTATGAAAAATGCTTGTACAAGAATAAAGAACAATAACAATGTTTGAAACTAGCAGTTTTTCATTGTGAGCAGTTAAAATATGGCAGAATGAATCCAGGCTTACTGTACCGTACATAAAATGATGGATATATTTGGTATTATAGTACCATAGGAAGAAGGATGTGATTATGAAATTTTCTACTCCTACGGAGACAATAACCATTTCATATTTAATTGGCAGAAGATTGTTAAGTGATCAATTATTATGTAGAATAGAACAATAATAAAATATCATTATTAAAAAGAAAGTATTGTATCATATCATTATAATTGAAATAAAACTAGTTTTTACTGTTTTTATATAATATTGATTCTAATAAATCTAAAGAATTCAGTCTTGTGTTTGAATATTTATTTCTTAACTCCAGCCTGTTTTACAATCTCATTTCCATATAATCATGACATCACTGTATTAAACTCTGCAGTGCTCTCTCCATATTTTATTTTTATGATTTTTCAAGTCTTCTTGTGTTCTCTCGCCGTTTTGTTCACTTTATCTCTACAAGTTAAAGAAGCCAACTCTTCCGTGTCTTAAAGTCGCTGGGTCTTAATGAGATTTCCGTGTCTAAAATATATAAATAGGACTATAATTACAACATAAACTCAATAAAAAAATAAAATTTTACGCGAAATATAATAACCTCAAATACTTACTGTTTCATATAATTGAATAAAATTTCGACATTTTTACAATTTTGTGTAGCGAAATTACTGCTTTTGTATACATAGGCGTAGCATATTTTGTCTAAAAAGTATAGATTATAAATAATTGTAAAGAAATGTAACATTCACGAATCAAACAAGTAAATAAACAAATCTGCGTTTGCATACGTAACCCGCCTAAATTGATATGTGACTCGTTTTGTTCAAGGATTTATAGTTTTTAGAGACTGTTTAATTTGGTCAGGGTATCATATGACGTTTAAGATTGCCAACATGATAAAAAGAAACTAATCATTGTTCACAGTGAGTCAACGTAAATCCAATCGCCAACACAAAATGAACTCACACTCGCATATACTCGGTTCTCGGTACATTTCCCGTAACCTCAGTGAACGCTATAGTAAAGTCATACGGTATATTTTTGCAAACTCACACTAAGCACACAGATCTATTAAAATATATTCGAAATGCGACATACTTTATTATCATATATGAAATAGATGTGTACTAATTACGTCTATTAAAATATATATGTCGGTTCAGATAAAATATATGTATTAGGTATGTAGATTCTTTATCTAATTATTGACCGTCGGGTTATGATGTTATTGCGTCTATAAAAAATGATATAATTAAAAAAACGTGACCTTTATCTTGTTCATTTATATCTCGTATCGATATGATAAAATGAACGTGCTGCGAAATAAGTATGCTTCATATTGTACTAGATGTTATTCGCGACTTATACAGACATATTTGAGGACGAGAAATATCTAACCACAGATTCATAAAAGCTTTAGGTTAATAGAGAAACTTAAAATAATCATCTTTCTTTAATATATCAACAATCTAAT